>KK114453.1:127877-143200 GCA_000611955.2 Stegodyphus mimosarum
GATCTCCCAGTCTACCAATCTATTGTTACACTAGCTCGCACTAAGACGTTTTTTTCCAATCTTTTTAGCTTTATTATTAAGCGCAATTTTCTTCGTACTTACGCCATATGCAGTTCAATAGCAAAATTACAAAAATTTTAAAAGCAGCATAGAAGTAAGCATACGTTCAGAATTCCCGATGCCCCGATGCAGCGTTAAGTGCTGGCATACATTTTTCTGTATTTTTTTTCAGTCTTTTTACAGTTTACCATACCAATCTGTTTTCTTACTAAGATGGCTGTACAAAATTTGTTTTTGTCATTTTATTGGTAACGCTTTGTGAAATTACGTTATTAATTTAATATCACGTTCTTGGAGCTTATGCCACAAAAAATTCGATTCAACGGCAATACTATAAAATATTTAAAAACAGCATATCTTTAGAATTCCCTATACACAATCTCGCGCTCTGGAGATAAAAATGTTGTTTACGGTACGGTGTTGATATGTCTCGCTTTGAAATCATTGAGTTTGTTAAACAAAGATTCTTTAAAGTTTTATAGAATATGAAATAGATAATAAAATAAATTCAAAAATCGGGCTTCCGGATGCCCATCTTCGGGTGGAGGTTTACGTTATTCAAAATCTGATGCTCTAGAAACCGTTGTTTTTTCACAATGTGAGAAGCAGGCATACATTCATGCAGCTTCTTCATTATTTAATTCCTTTAATTATAATACAGGGCTATAATATGCGGTAGCAACAATCTGAGGAGTGATACAACGGATATAAGTGTTTAATCCAAAATGAAGTTTCGAGACGAATATTCCACCAGCTTCGGATGCCAGTAATAGCAATTTCTCTAAGCTAAATGAAAATTTGGATGCTGTATAGGAACCTGTAAATGTATCTGATTCAATCGATGCTAATACTGGTAAAATTTTGGCAAATGCTAATACTAAAACTTATTCTCAAGCCAATAATGGCAATAATACTAATAGCAGTAGTAATATTAGTAACAACAGGACTTTATGGACTTCTTCCAAGCTATGAAAGAATTCGAAAATGCTTTCGCACCCAGATAACTTTCAAAATTAACCATGCTAAATAACAAAAATATTAAAAACTCCGTGACGCTCAGTCGCCAATACATAAAATGCACACCCTTTTGCTTATTTTTGAAGAAGCAAGCAGTTTAATAAAAAAATCATAATAGAAAGTAGTATCTGATGGTCTTAAAATTTACACTTTTTCTCTTGTTGAAAGTGCTAATTTAAAATTAGTTACTTATTCTTAAATTTTATTTACTTGTACCCATTACCCCTTCCCCACTTTTTATCATCCCTTCTAAATCGTGTGGCAATGAAAAGAGTCTCCTCCCCCTTACATGCATGCGACCAAACTCCAGCCAACCAGCTTTCGTGTGGACCAAAAGCCTATCTACTGGAAAGCTTCCTGCCTGATGACTCCATCTCCACGGCCAACCTCTCCTCAGACGAGCTTCGACTACCACTGCTGAAGCATCACGTTACATCGTCCTTCATGTTTTTTTCGTGCTGACCATCCTAAATTGCTAATAATTGCCTACTGCAACCTTCGGGTTTTCGACTTTGCTCCACTAAGAACTTTTCATTTCATTATTTGTTCAATGTTCGGAAACAAACTATTACTTAGATGGGGATAGGACATCCCGCCCAGGCGCAAGTAGAAACGAATGTTTGTGCACAGATATGACTAATAACCCATTCGGGACTAATGTACCTTTTGGGCTAATAACAACCCATTTATTCCGTAGAAAATTATCTGTTTATTTCATATCTCTGAGTGGCATTAAATGAAAGAAAGATTAATCACCCATTATTAGTCCAAAGGGGCTTTGTCCTTGAAGGAATATTGTTTTCATTTTGCTATTTTGCTTCGGAAACATTAAAAGTCTGAATCACTTTTCAAACTGTCGCCACAAAATATTGCAACCCTGTATTATATTTAAAGAAATTAAATAATGAAGAATCTGCATAAATGTATGTATATTTCTCCAAAGGTGATAAAACAAAGGTACCTAGAGCCATCCAAATTTGAATAACGTACGTTTCCACCCGAATATGCGCATCTGGAAGCCCGAATTTGGAATTTGCTTTATTATCTATTTCATATTTTGTAAAACTTTAACGAATTTTGGATGAACAAACTCAAATGATTTAAAAGCGAGAAATGGTAACACTCTAGGGGGGGGGGAAACCTTTTTATCTAAAGAGCGCGGAAGTGTGTATTAGAAATTCGAAAGATAGACTCATTTTTAAATTATATTGCTGTTGAACTGAATTTTATGGTTTAAGTGCGAAGAACGAGATATTTATTAATAAAGGTAACACACGAAACGTTAAAAAATGCCTCTTTGGACGTAATTTAAAATCTGAAACCTTTCAGATTTTTTTTAAAATTTATATTTTAACGGACCCTTCAAGGGCAAAAAGGATGTTAAAAACCCCAAGTTTTGAAATTTTAAATATGCAGAAACAATTACAAATAAAATATAACAAAAAACAATGAAAAAGATGCCTGAACAGTGCAAAAATGTTCAGCATTTCATTATTTTTATCTATTTCTACACATTAACGAAGAAATCGAATTGCTAATCAAAAATCAAAGTAAAAGAAACATTTTGACTAGTTTTATATCTTAAAAAAAAACACTGATTACTTTCCCATAAGGCAATAAATTATTTTTGATTGTTAGACCCTGATTACTTCTCCCACTTATTCTGTTTAATATTTTACATTAGTTCAGCAGTAAGTTTTAAGGAATACTATTGGAATATTCTACTTCTAATAAAACATAACTCTTTAAGCAATTCTTCTTTACCTATAATAAAATAATATCAAGTTGTTAGCAAGTTAATGGAGTATTCATCATTTTCTCTTTCACATTTATATATTGTGTCCTTCTATCGTCAATAACATAAAAAGAATCATTATTCGGCTAAAATAACAGTGCTTATCCTCAGAAAATTCTCAATTACACAGCGAACTTAAGAAACATTCGTTAAGGTACTGAAATGTACTTTAAAGTATTTACGTTTCTTTTTCCTTGAACCTAAATCGTCTGAGGAATATTACTGCTGTAAGTAGTTAAAGTCAATGAGTTGAATTTAATGAGATTCTTTGGCATTAATTTTATTTCTTAGGAATGGTTATTTTATGCAAATTTAAAGCTTACATTAGTCTTCTATTGGATAGTTTTTGTTCTGTGCAACGTAATGGGCATTTTAAGTGTGTAAAATAATAGCTCTACTTGATATTTAATTACGTGAATATATGGCTAATTTCTATACATTTAAGATTTAAGTTAGAAATTTAAATTAAAAGTTTAATTTGTAAAACCTGATCAATTTAGCTTAGAAAATGATTTAATTTAGTTCATGAAATTAATAAAATATTTTTATCTTCTACGCTTTCTAAAAAATTACATTTGAGACCTGTTCGCTTCCCAAATGAAAATCAGTGGGTCTGAAAGTTTTTCATTTGCTAATTAAATGGCAGGTAACACTTGCAACTTGGTCCATATGAAGCAGCATTATGGTGATAATTAATATTTTCACTCCTTTCTCTCCTCCTTTCACTATAGAATTCAAAGTACAAGATTAAGGAAATATAAATATTAGCGGTCGTGTATCTACCACTTTTAGTTAGTTATTTTATAGATGGCAGCACTGAAACGCTACTTTAAATATAAAAATAAATATGAAAGCATGAATGAACGTGATTCCATTAATTATTTTAATAACCCATTAAATTTTTAATTCAACTAAATTAAAAGGATAAAGTTACTTAAAGGGAAGATTTTGCCGAGATTTTTTCAAAAAAATCGCCAAGCCATCTGTATTTATTATAATTCGTCAAACATTATGAGCATAATAAAAGAAAACATTTTAAAACGCAAAAATGATGATTAAAAGTACAGATTACAGCTCTTCCAGGCAGTCGTAAAAACATCTTTCCTTTATTATCCAGATATCTGTAACACTCAATTTTTCTATTGAAGAGCTGTCAGTGTAACTAATTCTTTTCAAGTCTTCCAAACAATCGCAAAAATATCTTTCTTTATCCAATTATTTGTAACAATCATTTTTCTGCTAAAGAACTATTATTGATACTAATGCTTTACCAATTAAGTGAAGATTGGAGTAAGAAAAATATCATTGACAACAGTCTAAACAAATGTAAGTGACTGATTAAATTTTTCAGAATCTTCCAGGTAGTATAAATCAGTTTATTCCAGATTTAACAGAGTTTTGTTTAGGAAAATATATTGTTCTATAACAATAAACTTTTACGAATTTTACTGGCTAATATTTGGGGAACTACAGTACAGTTTCGAGTTGGCAAAACGTGTATTAACGATAATGAAAGTTTAGCAGATTTGATCAACTTCAACTGCCAATTTGGTGCTTTCTGAATGAAATTCACCAAACCTGACTCAGAAATCTTTGCCCGTCTTCTAAAATAAACTTTAAACTATACATTCTCTCACAATCAAGTAAATGATCAGAAGTGTGTAGTAGTTTGTTAATAAGTGCTTAATTTACCGACACAAAATGATTTAAAAAATATTTGTTATTTAGGACCTTGCTTGAATTTTTATAAACGTTTGAGTATATTAGTTTCAGTTTGCTAAATGTCCTTAAATATCTCGAGCTATGACCATGTCAGTTTTAGATGATCAGGTTCACGCTAAAATTCATACTTAGTAAACACAAACAGGTTCACGCTAAAATTCATACTTAGTAAAACAATAATCATTGGAATATAGACGAAGTTATCGCTTTCGTCTATATTCCGATGATTATTGTTTTACTAAGTAGTGTTCACTCGAGTGCATGCAGAGTAACACAAAACTCCTCCTATAGACATTGAGAGGTGGAAGAAAATATCAGTATAAACCATTTTAACATAGAGTAGGTAGAAGAACTTCAGGAAAGGGATAGCTGGTGCTATACTCCAGCTCTCCACGTTGGCATAGGGACCCGACACATGATCCCCCAAGTTCAGCTGATTTACTGACTGAAGACTGGTAGAGTATAGCCGAGAATGCCGCAAAAAATGTGACGTGTCCGGCTCAGATGAAAACGCTTCTAATACGGCGCATCACATAAAACTATCCTAACATAAGAAGCAATTCTGATAGGGGTTAACCGAAACATCGCAGGTGAAAGAAACAACAACGTGCTGTAAAGAAAAATGAGCAAAACAAGAAAATACCTTGCAATACAGTCATAATATGATAGGTCAGTACTGCGAAAATTCAAAGTAAAACAGTGTAGCAATAATAAAGCTGAGAATAAAGTTCAAGTCAGTGAGAGCTAATAATTAGGGGAGAAAGTTGGAGTCACAGACAAGGTGGGCCGCCAAGGGGCGAATATTCCTATCCTCTTCCAAAATCTCGCACGTGAAGACATTAACAGAATTCATATGCTCACAATTCATAGCTTTTGCAAAAAATCGCCTGTTGAGCTTTCTTCGGTGATCTTCAATCGTGTCAAAGTCTCTGTGAAGTGTAGCGTTCTGACATAGAAGTGTGTATTCGTAATCAGTCGAAGCAACTTATTCTGGGTGACCTGTAAGATTTTCATGTCCTTGTGTGAGGCTGCTGCCCAGGCCGGTGACGCATAAGTAATGATGGGTCGAATGTTCGTAATATATATATGTCTTTTCTTGCGCAGATCAAGATGTGAATACTTCCCTAGCAGCGGAACAGACTGTTGATCACTTCAAGCTGATTTATCTACGATATTTTTTATCTGAGACAGACCTTCAAGGCCATCGTGTACGAAAGCCCATTGAAAAAAAGTGGGCGGAACACCAGAACTTCACCAATGCTTTTATAGGTATTCCCGCTGCACCAACTGAACAACTCCATCTTAGTTTTGAAAGAGGACGCCCAGACGAACAGATGCGAGAGTCTTCCGCTCCTCTTCCCGTACCATCAAACCTCTTGATCAAACTTTCGTCTGGTCAACATTTTGAATGCCTCCATGCCGAACAGACATTATACACTTGTAAATATCCAAAGCTCTTCGGGAACTCAAACCCAAGCCCAACGATAGTATGGCAGCCAGCGTAGCTAACTTCTATAGCTATCAAAAGGTACGTCATGCGGCCGAGCGTGGTAACATCTTAGAGAGACCTAGTCGAAAGGCAAACGCGCGCTATTCAGGAATCCTAACTCTTGCTGTCGAAGTCAGTTGAACTTGACTTAAATACTATTCTCTTTCTCATTTGCGTTTAATGCGATTCTAAAAACTCATTCTGGTAGGGAGTTGTAAGTTGAAGCTAGGTACGACAGGAAAGATATGTTCATTTAAAATAACTGTTAGAAAATTATAATATACTTTACAAAGTCATAAATAAACTGTTGAAATCGCCTAATTAATATTATCTTATTATTTTTCTTATCAAATAAAGCAAAATTTTTGTTTTATATGCTACAAAACTTTCAAAACTTTACATCAGATATATTTTTGAATGTCAGTGTTTTAAAATAACTTATATGAAACGGTCCAAAAACATCGACTTTGAAAACATCAGTAAATTATATTAAAAATTCTGTGTACATTTAGTATAAAAATTTTTTTTCAATGTCTCGGAGGATAGGAAGGAAAACATTTTCAAATGTTAAGCTCGCTCATTAAGCATTATTTTAATTCAATTATTTTGGTATTACATGAAAAAATCTAAATCGAATTTGAAGAAAATCGCCTCAAGTACACGCCTTTGTCGTCCGAACAGCATACGTTACAAATGCAGTGGCTCTGGACCTATCCTATACAGATCAACAATCGTTTCGATGATTGATTTTGTTTGTCTGTATCAGATATTCTCAAAATTTTTGCCCCATGCATCCCTTTTACCACTGCTAGAAGAATATTCTTTCCAAAGCTAGAAAAATGAGTATATATATTTATCTAGATTTAGATGATTTTTCAATGTGTTTTGTAAATTAAACAACAAACAGTGTACCAAATATTGATAAATACCAAACCCTGAAAGCCAGACAGATGCTTTACTCGTACTATTTATTCTTTATTCACGAAAGTCTAATACAAATTTCTTTTGAAAATCCGCTCTTTTTCGTTCAGCATAAAATTAAACAATTTAAATCGTCACCATAAAAATGCGTATCTGTTACTTTTGTGCTAACTGCATATTGTAAAATACTCTTTTTCATTTGTTACGAATCCTTTAATTTACATCCAACGCTTCCAACACATTTCGATGTTCTTTCTCCTCACGAAGCATTACTTATTATTACTTTCTCCGGGTAGATAGATAGATATTCGAAAGCAAATATTGCGTTGAATTTCTGACACTTTAATAAGTTTTCGGAATCAAACCGTTGGCTAGTTCTTCTTTAATAATTCCGATCCTTTGGTGTAATTCCCGCTGAATGCTGATCGTCCAAACGCGTATTCTCCACGTTATGGGAAACATAACTGTCACTGGAGAAGACATACTGGATGCATAAATGTCGCCGCGAATCAGCAGGCGTGCTCGAAAGGGCATGAAAAATTGTTCCGGTGGGGATGGGTATAACAATATATCTTGGCAAGAGTTACAGTTTGCGTTGCTATGGAGGGAGAATGAAGAATTTCTCTTACTCCGAACTGTGACCATTGTGCAAAGTGAAATTCCCAACGAACTGCTTAACGCCTCAGCAAGAAGATAACGCATTTCTGCGCTAAAAGTAGCCAATTCGCTGATGGTACTTCTACTGTAATTTGCATCTGCAATGAAGTAAATGCCCTCATCCCGCCGTACAGAAAATGAACAGAACCCGAATATTCTGTCAATAATTTCCCCCTTTTGCTTTTTCTGTTTTAAAAATAGATTCTTTTCCTGTATTATTAAATTACACACCAGTGTTCTTGAAACTTTCTTTCGAGCGGGGACCACTTTTTTAAAGTAGAATGTTTTGAGGGCCACCTGACTCTTTCCTTCTTCAATATTAAATTTTAGCGCATGTTACCACCAGCATAATACAAAATAAATTTTAAAATAATATGTTTTAAAATTCATCTCACATTCAATTCGGAATAAACGCTCGCAAAAACCAAATACCAGAAGCACGGCTGCGAACTGCAGGAAAAATGAGACAAAACGTACCAAAATCAAAAATGAAAGAAAAAATTTATTTATTTCTTTGCAGAGGGATGCATTTAAAGAACTAAATAAATCATCCTGTTCCGAACCAAGAAAGACAGAAATAAAAATTAAAAATTTTAAGTGATCAAAATCATCTGTGTCTTTATCAGTCGAACCCCGATGTAAGAAGTTGCAAATTTATACTATTAAAAACATAAAAAATTTTTGTAATTCAATTCTTTTTCCTTTTACAAACTATTCGTTTTTGTTGTACCAAACGTCATGTTACAATGGAGGTGTTTTTCTAATAATTTCAGTAATATTAATCAGTTTAATTCGCAGTTTATCTAAATTCATTTCTTAGCACATTTAAGCTTATCTTCTAAACAGGTCGAATATATTCTTTCTAAACTTCTGTTGCTCTAATATTTTTTTCGTTTCAAAACATTTGTTGCTCTAAAGTTAACAATTTTAAGAACTAATTCCTCTATTTATTTTATATTTTTGGATCAAACTTTCATTTATTATTTTTCATGTGTTGGATTTCTTCTGTTTTACATGTTTTTTGAACTCCGTCCATTTAAACTGAAAATTATTACTAGTATTAAATTTTTAAGCTTTTTTGCTTGTTAACGATTTTGATGCTATAATTTTTAAAACATGTGTAACGGGTTAAACGCTTATAACGTATTTCTCCCGCCTTCTTAGCTTGCCTTCGTGGTGTAGAGATCAGTCCGCTCGACGCCTATTTAAGAGGTCCGTGGTTCGAGTCCCGGCGAGGACATTGCTCGTTTCTTATCTCCTCCTTTCAAAAAATACCTAACGTCTCTACAGTGGTGCCCGAACTAAAAGGTGGTGGATGATGATTCTCTATCACCAGGATTTGCCGATTGGGTCCCCTAATCCCCACTCGCCCTTTTAAAGGGGAGTATATAAGGTATTTCGCCCGCCACCTTAGCATGCCATGGTGTAGTGGTCAGCACGCTCGGCGCGTATTTGAGAGTTCGGTGGTTCGAGTCCCCGCGAAGGCATTGCCCATTTTCACCATCGCCATTACATAAAAGCAAAATAAGAAGTCAAAGAATTGTACAAACCCGGTATCCATGCACCGCCAAAAATCGCCAATTTTCGCCAAGGGACACCCGCAAATATATTTTTACCTGTTTTGGTTTTCGAACTCGGTCTGCTCAAAATAATAATTTTAAGCATTTTTTTAAAATTTGTTTATATCTTTAATATTCCACTGCTAGAATGTAATGCTATAATATTCCAATTGTTTGCACTGCTCACTTCGACCTGTAGGGGATTAACTGATAAAGACACAGATTACTTTGATTATTTTGATTATTTTAAGTTTTAAACTTTAATTTATATCTCTATTGGTTCAGAAACCTTTCTTTACCTCTTTTGTTGCGCCAAACACTGATGACGAAGCAGAGAAAGATGTCAATTTCTTATTTCATTTTTGTTTTCGGCATGTTTTTTTCTTCCGCTTTGAGTCTGTGCTTCTGGCTTTTGGGTTTTTGCATATGGTTTGTTCCGAAATGAATATGAGATGAAATTTAAACGTATCATTTATTTTATTTTACATTACTACTACTACTTGTTGCCGCTTTCAGCGCGCAATTGGATTGAGTTTTGAATTGTCTTTTTACTTTGTATTTATTCATTTACTACCGGCTCACTCATATTTTTGAAATGGAAATAGTTAAAATGCACCTTATTTTACATTGATATTAATCAATGAAGTCAATAGAAGGAAATATATTCACTTATTTTCAAATTATAGTTATTTTTAATAATTCAATGTTATTAGAGACTCAATAATCTTTTTCTTATTAACTAGAACTTTAATAGATGATCATCTTCATTAATGAAATAGATGATCCTGCCCATTCTTTGATGTTCTGTGTTTGGATGTATGCTGGTAAGCTTAAATATGACATCGGCACTTACATCAAGTTGATTTCGGTCCTCTGTTTTTATTTGAGTTAGCGATGAAAACCCTTTCTGACACAAGTACGTTGAGACGAACTAATTATAATTTTTGAAGTACCGTTGTACGTTTCACTAGATTCTGTTTTCACTGGCAATGAAATCCAGAAATGAATCATATTTGGTCCTTGAAATTTCATTTTAATTCCGTGATCATTCGAGTGTTCAACAAAAGGTTCTCTTTCATTCGGTGATAATTTGTTACATTCAGTATATCAGTGGAAAAGATTACGAACCCACGAAAATTCGCTTTATATACCGCTTAGAAAAAAAAACTTTCAAACCGTGCTCTTAGAATTTTGAGAGACGAACCTATATCGTTGCATAATTCTGTTCCAATAACGGTGTAGTTTTCTAACAAAAATGATTCTAAGGTCAAAAACCGTGAAATGTTCTCTATTTCACACATCCTTTAATTTCAAATGGGAATAGAGAACACAAAAAGAATTACCTCGTAGATAGAGATTTAGTACGTTCAGTTTTGAGAATATATATGAAAGAAATGCCATTATATTTAGCCACATGTCATTAGCAAGAAATGGAATGTAAACTCTTGTTAGTATAGTTTACAAATAACAGGATATTTTTTTTTTCACATCAAAGAGAACCACTGAGGCAAGCTTCGATGACCACAGTTAAAGAAACGCTGTAATACATCTTGTTTTTAATTTTTACGCGGCTTTTATTTTTTCAACGGTTAGTCGTAGACGTATATTTTCAATGACGAAACTATTCTAAGTATGACCAATATTCATGTTATGGCATTTTGAGACTAAAAACATCAATTTTTTTAAATATTACGGAACTTAAATTTTTATACGATCGCCCAGTTATGTCGAATAAAAATTTATACACATTTTAAAAAAATAAAATGCAAAACTTTTGATACCTTTCCTAAACTTACAAATATATTTAATGTCTCAGAATTATGTTTTCTGGAAACTTCCGAGGTCATACACAAACTAATAGGCGAAATGTTTACATTAAACATAGCTACACTTGAAATAGCGCTTTAGAAAAGTATTTCTACTATTAATAGATTAAGTGACGAAGATTTATTTAGAGACATTCAGGTTTTGATCAGTACAATTATTCTGAATTCGAAGATCTTTTTCACAGAACGATCTGGAATTCGTATTCTCGAAAACCTAAAGGTCTTTAGCATTGGCAGACGGTCAATTCGTAGAATTGTTTGCATATTTTATTTCTAATGCAAAAGATTCTTGTATATATCTGTAAAAATTGCGTCTTTAACATACTAATAAAATTGCAAATGAGTATTATAAACATATTCAAAAACTTGCATGAAAATAATTTTGGTATTTCAATTTTAACAGAGTTATAAATGTTACACACCAGTAAATCACAAACTCAATGAAATCAAAGGGCGGGAGGAAATCAATCAACTCGGATTTCTTTTAAATGTTTTAACCGACATCTCAAGGAAAACTGAAAAGTAGAAACCTTAAAACCTTAAAATATTCCAAACTTTGAAATTAAATATTATAACGGCAGTTTTTGTCTTAAAACTACCAGACATCTCGTATTTCGTTTTTACGGGAGTAAACATAATTATACACTCACGTTTGTGAAAATTGCAACACCATGAAGGACTTACGCGAGTGAGCTGAAATTTTCAGGAAATGCAAAGTAGCGCATGATATGCAAATGATTAGAATTGCAAATCCGTAGCGCATGCGTATGCTGAGCAGCGCCCTCTGAACGGCTGATGGATCCGAATAAATAGACGGCTGTAGCGAGGCGTGTATGGTTATCGGTGGTTATCTGCTAGTGGTAAACGTTAACTCAATCTGTACTTATGCCTCGTCGACGAAAGAGAGCGAGATTTGAACAACTTACAGAGTTTGAACGAGGGAGAATCATCGGCCTTCGTGAAGCTGGATTGTCGTATCGTGCAGTAGCCTCTCGTGTGCAGCGTAACAGCAGCACAGTGATGCGCGTTTGGAAGCAGTGGACGGACGAGTGTCGGACAACTCGGAAATCCGGGAGTGGACCCCGAAATGTGACGTCAGCTCGCGATGATAGACACCTGGTCCGCATGGCGCGGACGGACCGTACAGCTTCCTCTAGACAATTGGCAGCACTGTGGTCAATAGCTACAGGTGTTTCATTGTGTGCTTCATCAATTCGTAGACGTCTGCTGCAGTGTGGACTGCGCGCACGGACTCCTTTATACAGGATCCCCCTAACGCACGACCATCGCCGCCTGCGGCTACAATGGGCCAATCAGCATAGAGACTGGCGTGCTGATTGGCAGCATGTCGTGTTTTCTGACGAATCCCGCTTTAATTTGTGGTACCATGATGGCCGCATTCGTGTCAGACGCTATGCCGGTGAACGCCACCTTCCGGAGTGCATTATCGAACGCCACAGTGGACGAACACCCGGAGTTATGGTCTGGGGCGCCATAGCATATCATAGACGATCTCAATTGCTACGAATTGTGGGCAATCTGAACAGCAACCGGTATATCCGTGAAGTTCTACAGCCCGAAGCTGTTCCCTTCCTTCAAAGCTTGCCAGGCGCTGTATTTCAACAGGACAATGCCCGCCCTCATACTGCTCGGATTGTTAAATCCTTCTTTGCAGCGCAGCAGGTACAGCTTCTTCCTTGGCCTGCGTGTTCCCCGGATATGTCGCCAATTGAACATATGTGGGATGTCATTGGTCGGCGTCTTGCTCGTGATCCTCGTCCTGTTGCGTCTGCAGACGAACTTTGGGTACGCGTACAAACGATATGGAATGCTCTTCCTCAGTCAGACATTCAAACTTTGTTTCACTCCATGCCACGGCGTGTAGCAGCACTTATTGCGGCGCGTGGTGGCCACACAAAATACTGATTCTGATCTCTTGTTCTTGTTTGTTTGCTTTGAACATTTAATCATTTATTTGTACCACTACCACTCAACTGTGTATTAAATTGCATTCAATTATGACGATTCCTTCTTGGTGTTGCAATTTTCACAAACGTGAGTGTATGTAATGGGATACTACATAAAACGTTAGATTTTGTCATTTAAAAAATGCTGTAGCATGACTATTTGTCTCAGTTGAAACACTTTTGTAATTGGGGCATACAGGTTATTTATTTAAGAAGTATTAATTGATATATTAATAGACTTTTATTTACAATTTCAAATTTCGTCAAATCTAATTGAATATACATTGCTACTCTGAAAAAATTAAATTAAATTTATTACCCTAATCAGATTTCGTATAAGACTATTTTTATCAGAAATGCATTTGATCTCATCCGTCGACACAGGTTCCGGTTTAAAAGAACTAAATCTGAAATCTAAAACAATAAACGCTGGAGGTTCATGCCGGCTAAAAGGTCATTTATCAAATATATTCATTCCACTTCTTGACTTCAGCATAATTACGTAATAAACCTCATATAGGAAAGGTTTTCAAACTTTCTTGATATTAAATGAATGTTGTCTTTTAGGAACATCAAACTCCATGACATGTTTTATTCGCCATCACCGAAGCATATACCAGCAACATAATTTAGAAATCGCTGCCCTACTTTCTGGCATTCAAAGTCAATGACACGCAGATATATTTTTGAATATCATGAGTAACACGTTTTGGAAAGCGGTTTTAGAGGAGGAAGATATTAGGACGCACGTTTGCTCTTCCATCCCTTCAGAAATCACCCTCTGCAGAGTGCCAAAACGCGTGATTTATCGCTGGATGGTCCGAGCGTTAAATGGCGCGTTAAAACCCATATTTCTGAGAGGAAGGGAGGCTGAATTCCGCTTGAGAAATGACCTGGGAGTTTAATCTCGGCTTGCAACTGCAAATCCGCACCTGTTTGAATTATGCATCGCGCCTTTCTGAAACGTAATATGCGGGGTCATATTCTGTCTGTGTGATGCATGACACAATTATCGCCCAGACACCTGCCAAACGCCAAACTCGCTTCAGCCGTCATTTTTGTCCTGACGTTGACATCAATGTATCAATATATTATTTCGTCGAGTCCCCAGAGTAATCAGTTTTAGAACGCTACTGCTTTATGCTTTATCTTTTCTGTTTTCTTTTTACTACAGTCTGCTAGAAAAGTGCTTGCTTGGTTTGAAAGATATCTGGGAAAGAAATACTTTTTCTCATATTTCTTCTTAACAAAAATAGCCTGTAATGAAAGTTGGCAGATTTGAAGACTGATGCAGACTGTTTCCTTTTAAACCCAATGAAGACTGTTTAACTTTAAACAAACTACTCAAACAAATGAGGTTTTGAATTGTAAGTCAGACCGTTGTCTGCTTCTCTAGGCAACTTACTAGAATTGCTAGGTAAGATAAGATTTATAGTCTTCGGTCGTACGTTATAATTACCGATAGGGAATATCCACGCCGGTTAAGTTTTGAGCCAACGTCGCGTTAACTGATCTGTGTTCTAGTTTATTTGAATTTAAATTTTACATTTGAACTTAATATTACTTTAAATTATCCCGCCACGAGGGATTGGCTGAGTTGTAAGGGAAAAGTATGCCTTCTGTTCATGTTTAGTTTTAAGTAAAGGATTTATTACTCCTTTTTCAGGTTTCGTTGTTATTTTAGACGTCTACCAAGAATTTGGTCACCAATGACTAACTGTAAAATACACCAAACGTTACAACATAAGTGGCCAATATTTTTTCGTTTGCCCAGCCGGTATAAGGTTAGCGACGCCGACTGCCATACACATGGGCCCGAATTAACTCCCGGCAAAGACATGGTTGTTTGTAAGAGTATAGTGTCTGTGAGGCAACAAATTACTCAAAATCTGCAAAGAAATGAAAGTTCTCTGTAGAATTTGATGATAGAGGAAATGAAAGTTCTCTGTAGAATTTGATGATTTGATGATTTGATGATAGAGTTGATTTGATGATAGAGAAGATTTGACTTTCACCAAATAATTAACTTTCTCACATATTTCCCACGTGCGACTCGCGAAACAGGAGATAAAATTTCTTAGGACTAGCGCAGTAATGGACGATATGGGAAAAAACTCCGACCTCTTTGTGTGTTTTTGTGGATAGAATTATGTAGCAGTATGCAGTGTGAAATAAAATATGTTTTACCTTAAGAAGGAGTGCTTTATTGTCGAGAACTAAATTTATATTATATCCAAATTAATAAAATATTTCATAAAGCTGTTTTGGATTAGAAATGTAGGAAGAAGGTCTCCTGATAGGGCAAGAGTT
>KK114453.1:143258-154164 GCA_000611955.2 Stegodyphus mimosarum
AGAAAATGAACATTTTTTAGAAACAAGCAGTCCCAAGTTTCATACTATTTTATTGATTAAGGGTTTTCAATCTTACACTATATAGCAAAAATATATATAATTTAAAATACTAACATCTCACTTCCAGAGCTACTACTATTCAAGAACTATTTATTTGCCTTCTGACTCGACTGGCCAATCTCAGCGACAGAAATAAAAGATATTGGGGTGGTTAAACTAAAACCATCTAGATTCATCTTCGATTAGGAAATGTTGCTCTAGTAGAGAGCGCTTTTTCTCTCCCATTTCTGCTGATCTTGGAAAACTAGATTTATTGTTTAAAACGATTTTTTTTTAAATCAAGTTGAGTGTATGCGTTGCATTTTTCAGTTGCTGTACTATGCCAATTCTTTTTTCCCTTTAACGTTACAATATAATTTCAAACTTTTTTATTGCTTCTAAACATTGCTTTCATTACTGAGAAGAAAGTTTTAAGCTTCATGTGAAATCTCCTATGAGAGTTTAAATTATGGTTTATTGCCGATATAATTAATATCTTAACATTTATTCTTTCAGTATTAATAATAGATAAAAAAGCTCTTAATTTACCATTAATAATTTTATATATTTTCATTCCTTTTGCTACGGTTTAAAAAGAAGACATCTGAGCGAGGACTATGTATCAATATCCCTCTCTCCCCATGTCGTGTATCCTTGTGGGTAATTATTTCACAAGACACACTATTAAACTACATGCTACTTTATTATATACAAAATATATCATCCTCGCTTACACACGTATCACTACAACTACTCGCATTCCCATCTTAGTTATGGCTTTTGCAATAACTTCGCGCGCTTGGCACTGCGACAGCTTTAAATCCGATTAGGATTAAGTTTTCAATACACTACATCCCTCCCCCTTTATCACAACTGCAGTCTATCTGGGAGACGTCGAATTCTACTGGACCGACGCAAAGGATGTGGCACAGCAGTTTCTTTGGTAACCTGGTTATAGCAGCAGGTCCGGTGGATGGGGCATCCGGTAAAACGTAGGGCTTGGAAGACGACACAGACTCATCTACCTGGTGGTTATTATCTTTGGATGGTTCTGGAACTCCACTCTTAACAGGCTCTTTGGAAATCACGAGAGCTGAAGTTGGACGTATGCAGCCATCATCAATTACGGTTCCTCCATCACGCATTTGATCGACTTGTCGTCGCCATAGCTGACCATCTACTTTTACAGTGCAATGAAGCTGCCCATTGTTAAGGTATTTTTAGCCTTTAACATCATTGATTCATTAGTCATGAGTGCCATGATCGTGTACACCAACTTTTAAATCATACCAACACTAAAATACTGCAAGGGGTGAAATTGTGTGACAAACATTGAAAACAACATATCAGTAAGTTAAATGAGTATCAACAAATATAATTGTAAATACCATAATGATAATGCAACATGTGTAATATTTCATAATTATGCGTTGTGGGGAAAGTGACAGTAACCCGTTCAAGTTTTAATATAATTTATTATATTAAAACTTGAACGTGTCCAGTGTTCTAAATTATGAGGGAAACAAACAAGATTAAGTAGACTAATCTTAACATTTATTTTGTATTTAACAACAAATTTCTTCATTTTTTTCGGCTAGTGTACAGAAGAAATCAGCTAGTGACTAAAGCCGGAACAATTGCTTGAAAAAAACAGGAACGTACCCAACAACAATATTTGTTTAACATATTACATTTTTAGGTGGTGGCCCATAGTCTGCAGAAACAAAAAAAACCGAATTCACATACCTTATACTATAAGTTAATACATTAGGGGTAGCTTTTCTCCCAGATTAATTTTCAGTTATGGACACGAGTCAAATTTCCTTGAAGAGAACACATTTTCCCGCGGATTAATTTTTAATTATGGACACATGTCGGTCTTCCTTGAAGGGAACAAATTTTTCCTCGGCTGTGGTAGAAAAATCTGTGAAAACAATAATAAAACAAAATTAGTATACGAAACTTTATTGGTATCAGGCGTTCTTCCTCTCCATGGCTTCCCTCGGATAGTCTTGCTGGCCATTTCTCTCCAGTTTTGCCTTCGACAAACAAATATTCGGTCTCAGCTACTGCTTCTTGTCCAAAACTGCCAAAATTAAGTTGACAACAATTGCTTTTCAACAAAGCAAAATTTAAGATCAACTAATAAAATCAAATTAATAACTTCTGTGACTGATAAAAGAATTATGATAATCATTACCATTAAGATAAGTATACTTCAGTCACTGATACTGAATTAAGATAAGTATGTATTACATAACACCAGCCTTGGATTGGACGGTTCCATATCTACATCGTCTGTCACCTTGGCAATAATTTCTTACTGCCACTTTACCGCCAACTCTAAATCCTCGGTCTGCAAGCTCGTAGGTTCCTTTTCGAACTCTGTATTACACCCTCCTTTTGAGATCTGGTCTCAATAAACCTATTCTTCGAATTTCCCTCTTCAGCGTTAGCACTGGAGGACTCTGTAGAGTAGTTAAATTCGGAGCTTTCCTTTACTGCATCAAAAATGTACTGAGTTTTTGTCTCAAAGTTCCCGGATAATTTTGCATTGTTCTTAAAGATTGTTTTACTGTAAACACATACAGCTCAGCCTGCCCATTACTAGATGGTTTAAATGGGGCTGTAGTTTGTGTTTGATTCCGTTACTCTGTAGAAATATCTTAAATTCATGTGAAGTGAATTGTGGCCCATTATCAATCATTAACAATATTGCTAATCCGAATCGTGCAAAAAAGACGTTCTATTGTTCTGAAAGTTGAGTTTGATTTCATTGGATAGGCTTCTAGCCATTTTGAGTGAGCATCGACGATTATCAAAACCATATGCGCAAAAATAGGTCCTACATAATCGATATGAATACGTTCCATTGGAGCGCTCGGGTACTCCCAATGATGAACGTTTACCTTAGGAGGATCTATTTTATGTTTTGCACATTCAGAAAAGTTTTTAGCAATGTTTTCGATATCTTTATCTGTACCATTCCAAAACACGTAAGATATAGCAATTGCTTTCATCTTTACAGTCCCTAAATGTCCGTGCTGCAATTCTTTCAAAACATTCTCACGTTATCGTTTATTGCTTTGGAATACAAACACGTTGGCCATACATTATACAGCCATCTTGAAAACTATACTCCGTCTCCTTTCCTCTCAATTCACCGCCGCTTTGAAGTATTCGTAGTATAGGACTGAGTTCTGCATCAGTTTCAGTTTCTTTAGCCAAATCTCTGGCAGTCATTAGAAGAGTTTTAATGTGTTCTAATTGAATAATAGTTACATCATCCTGAACAGACAGTTGCTCTGAGTTCGTCGGTAATCGTGACAGAAAGTCAGCATTAACATGCTCGTTTGTTTTCCGGTAAATAATGTCGAATTGAAATGACTGTAAAGCCAAAGCATAATGCAGAGTCTTGTTGATGCCAAAACTGGCATGCCTTTCTTTGAGCCGAAAATTGCAACAAGAGGTTTATGGTCCGTAATTAATGTAAATTTTCTACCTTTTCAGTACATTAAACTCTTTTAGTTCCCCAAATGCTTGACAAGTCTTCTTTACCTGTTTGAGAATATTTTTTCTCCGTTTCAGTCAGTGTTCTAGAAGCATATGCAATTGGCCTTTCTGCTCCATCAGGAAGTTTGTGAGAAAGTACCGCATCTAACCCCACTGGTGATGCATCGGTTGCCAATGTTAAGGGAAACTTTGGATCATAATGCATCAGAATTTTTTGTGAACACAGTTCTGTTTTAATGTTTAAAAAAGCCTTCTGACAATCTTTCGTCCAAATCCATTTTGAGTTTCTCTTAATTAGTTGGTATAAGCGATTTGCGATTGTCGCTAATTTAGGGCAAAATGCTCCATAAAAATTAACCAATCCCAAAAAACTTTTAATTCCCTGGACATTTCTGGGTCTTGGGGTTCATCCTGGAAAAATTTACCTTTCTCTAAATTTAATTTTAGTCCATGAGTTTTACATTTCTCGAAGATATTTTTTAAAGTATTCAAATGTGCCTCATCGTCAGACCCTGTTATTCGCGCATCATCCGTGAAGACTTTACACCCTTCCATTCCTTGGAATAGTCCATCTATGTAGCGTTGCCAGATTGCCGGCGCTGCATTTAGCCCGAACATTAATCTCTTACACTTATGTAATCCCTTCTGTGTGTTTATTGTTAGCAATTTTTGAGTCTCTGGGTTTACTTTCATTTGTAAATAGGCATGTTTAAAATCAATTTTTGAAAAATGCTTTTCCCCGCTCAAACGTGAAAATATTTCCTCAATGGTCGGCAAAGAGTGTTGATCCGTAGCAATATTTGGGTTTACTGTCACCGAATAGTCGGCACAAAGTCGTATAGAGCCGTCCGGCGTAACTACTGGTACTATCGGGAGTTGCCCATTCCGATGTGTTTACCTTTTCGATTATATCCTTTTTTTCCAAGGCCTCAGTTTTTTCATCTGTCCGGCCTTTTAACGCAAATGGTACTTGTCTAGCTCTAGAAAATTTTGGTGAAACATTTGGTTTCAATTCAAGTTGAACCTCATAATTTTTTATCTCTCCTAAATTTTCGTTAAAAATGTCTTTCTGTTGCTGCAATAATTTATTTAAACTACTCTTTTGAGAGACAGAGATTGACTTTATTGAGGCCCAATCTAAATTTATCTCTGAGAGCCATTCTCGACCAAATGTTGTATAAAGGTTTTCTTTAAAATTTTTTAAAGGTTTAAGTTTTTATTTTCACCTTTATATTCTACCTTAACTGTAGTAAATCCTAAAGGTATAAGTTTTTCTGCATTATGTGTTTTAAATACCAGACTTATATTCTGAATTTTCTTTCTTGAAATTTGCCGGAAATTTCTTAAACTCATTACCGATACTGCACCCCCTGTATTCAGTTCCATAGCTACCGGTTTTCCTTCTATATTCACTTGAACCATTCTGGACGGTTTCCTGTTTTTCACCTCACTGGAATGTATGCTGTTTATAGGAACTATGTTTTCATTTCCTGCATCTATTTTTTTTTGTTTTACTTTCATTCTTTTAGCGTTATAGCATGCCCTTTCAATGTGCCCGATTTTCTTACAAAATCTGCAGATACTTGTCTTAAATTTACAAGAATTTCTATCATGGTCAGTAACCGTACATCGCGAACACTTCTTGCCTTTAACACTCTTAGCTGCAAAGTTTCGTTTTTCAAATTTTTGTTTTGCAGCGACTGACTTAGATTTACCTGTATTCCTGGCACTAAATTCCTTAATTTCCACTGGTTTTCCAATTATTTCGTTTTCACCTTTAACGCTTTTTCCATTGCCAAAGCTATTTTTAAAGTGTCATCTAAACTGGTATTATCCTGCTCAAAACCTCTATCCAGAATTAGCCCTATAGCTTAGCCTACTAATAAACACATCCCGCAACATCGTATTTAACATGCTCTGATCGTAAGCACACGGTATGGAAAGTGACCTTAATTCACCCATATACACACTGATTGTTTCCCCCTCGTCTGCTTCCGATTTAAAAATGCATGTCTGCTAGGAATTGTAAGCGGCTTACGACTTAAATGATTTCTCAGTGTGGTTTTGAACACATCATAATCTTTATCGGAAGGATTATCAGGAGCCAGCAAGTTTTTTTAAGAGACTATACATTTTTCCGAACAAACTGGAAATCAGTACTTCCCCACACTTGTCCTGTGAAATATTTTGTATATCTAAATAACTTTCGAATCTCTCTAAAAATGAATCAAACTGCTATTCGTGTTCATTATAGTTTTCGAACTGAACCCAAAGTTTCGAATTGTCCATTTGTAGAGCAATAACTGAAGTAAGTCTCTCCATTAGATCTTTATTCTGCTCTATTCTGCTCAGTTACGAGCTGCTACATGGTGAATCCTCTGAAAGAAAAATAATTATAAAATATTTACCTTGAATAGCCTTCGGAAAATTCCCTATCCAAGTGTATTCCGATAACATTAAAACATGTCGCGAAGGCACTTTTATTATTTTCAAAACTCCGACATCCCAATCCCTTTCTCCAGATGTCGTGTATCCTTGTGGGTAATTATTTCACAAGACACACTATTAAACTACATGCTACTTTATTATATACAAAAGATATCATGCTCGTTTACACACGTGTCACTGTAACTACTCGCATTCCAGTCTTAGTTATGGTTTTTCCAATAACTTTGCGGTTCGATTAGGATTAAGTTTTCGATACACTACACCCCAAAAAAAGAGAAAAAGTGTCTTTTCTTTATCAGATAGAATTTAGAATGTGGAAATGAAATCATAATAGACTCTTCGAAATTTTAAATATTGTTCTTTAGTTATCTATTATCTGGAATTTTCAAGCCTGAGTTCCATAAAACTAAAGTTTACATACATGTATATAAAACACAATGAACCATTTCCATAACTTTATATTATACGATGTTAAATACAGATCAAGTAGTTGAGTCTGATCATCGACAAAAGACTGTATATCTAATAAAACATATATATGTTGTTCACTGATAAACTGTAATCACAAATTTAATACAGTCAAATACCAAACATCCGCCGACCTGAAATCCGCCAACTCCTGAAATCCGCACTGCCTCTCAAAATATAAACATTGAATTTATAGGTTCCAGAAACCGAAGAATGGAAAATGAAATACCGAAGAAAAAATATTTATCCAATAATGACGTCATAATTACCGAATAATAATGATTCTGTGTTAGTGGCAGAAAAAAGATCCTAGCCCAGAAGAAGTTTTTAGTATGGATGATGTGTTCAGATGGGCCAACACTGGCATATCAGATAACCGACGATGAAATCATTGGCTCTGTTTTGTAGTCGCCACACCAAGAAAACAATTCCGACACCGACACAGATAACGAATTTGATAGGAGTGAAAATATCTTTTAATGAGGGTTTCGAACATAGTGAAAAATACCTAAAGCATTTAGAACAACAAAGCTGTGTCACAGAGCAAGAGATTACGACCCTGTAGAATTTACAAAAAAAAAAAAAAACTTATTCTGGAGCGCTTTAAGTTTTAAAACAAACATCTATCGCAAAAATGTTTGAAACAAGTAAAAAAATTAAATATTTTATGCTTTATTAGTATCCCTTAGTTTTACACTATTGTATATGCCTTTAATGCTTTAAAATATTCCTGTAATCACTAATATAATAAATATATATATAATAATTTAAAGCATATAATAAAATAATGTAATAATGTATATTATTGTACATAATAATTTAAGTAAATGTATCTAATATGCCTTATTTATTTTGCACTTTTATCTGAATATTATGATTTGGCTTTTCTGTCCTGAAATCCGCAAAATCCTAAAATCCGCCCAACCTCTGGTCCCGAGCATTGTGGATTTCTGGACTTCTACTGTATAATTTATAGCAAACATTAACGTAGAATTTCTATGTGGGTACCACATTGACTTCCAGTACAGCCTATTAAATTATACATGAATTTTCCTGCACTTCATTTAAACTTACTACATCGAATTTCATCAGAGATATATTTTTCATTCAATCAATTCAGTTCTTACTTCGCGTCAGGCAAAAATACATAAAAATTAAAAAAGTCTTCATTCAAAATTATAAAATACACAAAAACTTAAAACACCAAGTTAGATAAAAACAGTTTAAAAAACAATTTTCGCAAATTTGAAGTTTGCACGCCAAAACAAGCAATTCGGCCAAGAAAGAGAAATTTTCGGTTGATAAAAATGTAAAGTAATTACTACCAGTCTTGTAAAAAGACATTGAAGTTGATAAAGCAGCTGCTTCAATTTACTATACTACAAAGGTGCTGGTAATTCTACAACTATCGCATGCAGATTAACTAAAGGCATAACAACCTCAACCAGAACATAAGAACAATATAATTCAATCCCTTTTAAAGCAAAAAATACGCAATTTACCAACAAATAGCAATAAAAATGCTAAGCTCACTGATACATAAATGCGTTTGTAGTCTACATAAATGCGTTTGCTGATAAATTTGTTCTGTTTGATAACAACTGTTCTTGTATCTAGAGGCTGTTGATATTGATTATATTCTTCACATTTCTTTCACGTTTTGTATTTGTTAATGTTTCATATACAATTACATTTATATTTATGTGAAGGCTATTTTTTTTCCATTACTCTGTCTTAAATCTAGTAAAGAACAGCATAAATTATGTAATTATGTTACGTAATTATGTTATTTTATGTACTCGTAATTATGATATGTTATTACATAATGTTACTCTGTTATTATACTATGTTACTTACCCCGTTATGTAATTATTATACTAAGTTTTATTATGTTGTAAAGTCATTAGGTTATTAGAACCAGAAGAGATGAAAATGAGCAATGCCCTCCCCGGGAATCGAACCACGGACTTCTCGAATACGCGTCGAGCGTGCTGACCTCTACATCGCGAAGAAGGTGGGAGAAATACGTTATATACTCTCCCTTTTAAAGGGCGACTCGGGATTAGGGTCCTCAATCGCCAAATCGTGGTGGTGGAGAATCATCATCCACCACCTTTTAGTTCGGGCACCACTTGTGGAGTCATTAGGTTATTTAGAAGCAGGAGAGATGAAAAATGAGCGATGCTCTAGCCAGGAATCGAACCACGGATCTCTCGGTTACGCTTCGAGAGAGCTGACCACTACACCATGAAAGCATGCGAAGAAGGTGGGATAAATATTTTATAATGCTATGTAATGTAATAATGCAGTTAGGTTATATTATTACGTTATTGATGTAATTATGATATGTTGTTTAGGGAATTATTTAATTATGTTATGTTACTCTTATTATACTATATTACTATTATGTTACTCTGTTATGCAATTTTTATATTATGTTATGTTATAAAGTCTGGTATTCTTAGGAAGCACACAATACCGAACTTTAAAAGACTCTACAAGAATTATCATCTTCAGGTCTCACAAAAACGAACGTTCAGAAGGAGGGCGTATAAGACCCCCCTTTTTTTAAACACAAAAGAAACAATGACCCAATTTGTGTTACACTTGTGGCTTACTTTAAATAAGTTATGTTGAACTAAAATGAAATGTAGTAAGATTAGCCTAACCGCTCACAGGATAAAGTAACGGGCAGGAAAAGCTCTGGTTTGTAGAAAACCGGTGAAAAAAGTTTAATGGCTAGAAGCCACAGAATCAACTCTCTATTAAGTCACGGTATCAACGTAGTCTCAGGCAGAACACGCCCCAAAATCAGCTTGCGAAACCTTCGCTTCCATAGCACTTCTTTCTCCCTCAATATGAATCGCTATCTCATTTACAACCTGGCATGAAAAGCATGCGGGAAAAGAGAGTGACAGAAAAGGACTTTAGCTTCTTAAAATAAGAACTGAACCAGCAGTGTAAATTCTAGCATCAGTCCCCTCTAATCAAATAAGCTAATTATTCAACACTTCTGTATTTTAATTCTACAACTACTTTCTTGCTATAATTTTTATATCTTAGTCACGGGATAGCTAAAATTATTTTATTTTTTAGAAGCTTTTACTTAGATTAGTTATGGTATTTGTCGAATGGACTCTCATGGATTTTGTTCTATTTTGTGATAATATATCAAGTACAAGTAGTGCATGTGCAAACTTGGCCACACAGTATTTGTACTTGAGGGATTATGAGAATTATCTACCACGCACACAAATATTATACTTTTTGCGTGTGTACAAAAAGTAGAAATTTTGTGCGTGCCCTCGTATTAGTGGATGAGTATTGTATCAGTGTGAAGCAAATTTTTTAATTAATGTTTAAACGATTTTTCGTACATATATTATATGAACATAAAAATTTTCAGAAATGAACGTTATATGAACATAAAAAAATCTCAGATATTTATTGTTTGCATCGTCTAGAGTTAAAAAATCTTTTAAATGAAATTCCTATTAAATTTTTATACGTTGTTGTGATTTCTTGGAGAATGTTTCGTAAGCTCTCGGAATTTTCGACTATTTGAGGTCCATGATTTCAAAATCTTAACATCGAAAAATATATATTATTTATAAAATTTTGAGACTTTTACAAGTTACATAAAGATCACTTCATCCTTTTTTAAAATAAGAATGATAAAAAGATATTAGCTGGATGATTCTTCCCTCCCTAAGCATAGTTGAAAGTATGACGGCATTACGTCACATCCATTGCTACAAACAACTGCTTGCAACTTACTCAAGAAGGCTTCTTACATGTTTTAAATGTTCTTTTAATCCCCCTCCTCCTTAGCACACACTTTTGATTTACAGTTCATTCACCCAAAATAGGTCTGTTATAAATATTTGAAATTTCCAAAGGCTGTAAAATAAGTTCTTCGCTGTCTTTTGAAAATCAAGAGGGAAAATTCCAAAGAACGCGGTTCCATTAAGAGCATAACAAATACAAAGCAGCCATTGATAAAATACTGGTAGCTATCATAATATTATTTCCTTAAAAGAAATCTATATTCCAATGAGAAGCCATAGTAATATTAAAGCTACTACATCTGATGGATATTGAGGCGATATATAACGGTTTAGAAGCCGAACACGCCGCGAAGGCTCAATTATCCGGGGGCATCTCACATGAACTAGTCTTAACAGCAGTTCCCAATGGGACATCAGAGGAGCGAAGGAAAACAGGACGTACAAAAGAACTAGATATCGGAATATCGAACACGTCAGAAGTAGATAACGCTACAATGAGTTGGAATGTAAATAATAGAAGCAAGGTGAAATCACATGTTTGGAAAATTTCTTGCATGTGAATGCATCTGCCACGTCCAGATAGCTTAAAAGTGCACAAAATAAGTATCAAATAATAAATGAAAGAAAATAGATACTATATATATATATAT
>KK114453.1:154200-178491 GCA_000611955.2 Stegodyphus mimosarum
GTACATACACTATTATAAATATACTGATATAAAAATGCAAATACAAATTGAATATTGAATATACTGAGTAAAAATAAAAATAACCCTGTGAATACCGTTTACCGATAAAGTAGTCCTCAGAGGGAAAAACTATGCGCAACAAAATAAAGGTAAAAATATGAGAATACTTTTTTTAATTTTCGGAACCTAACTCTAAAACGCTGGAGAGAGGAATATACGAGAAAGTATGGTAGATACCATCTACCATACTTAATTATAATAACTTATTATTGCCGTACTTAATTATAATAATACATAATATATAATTACTGTAATTTTATTTTAGTTTTCCTTTTAAATTATTCTTAAACTCGGGAATTTAATACGCTGAACTTAAAATTTACGTCTACCATTTGATAGTTTCTTACCGCTTTGTGGATCAATGTGTATTAGTTGAACGTTAAGTTATAAGATTAGAATGTCGTATTCAAACGGAGCAACAAAACACTGAAAAAACAACAAAGCGTAGACTGCGACGTCAGCTTCGCGAATTCAAAGCACCTATCGAACCGAGATAGGCATCAAAATTCCTCGTCGATACGAAATGTAATAGGACAAGCTTTGGAATTTCATTTCGATCGCTACTTGCAGTTAAAAGCCTCGACTCGCCGAAGTCCCTTGCATATTTCGGATGACATCGAGGCGGATGGCGGAACACATTCCTGAAAGTGTTGTTCGAAACGCAGGGAGCAAGTCTTTTGAATTTTAATATGCTTCGGAAACAATCCTCTATCCTTCGTTTTTCCAGCTCGCAGACAGATTTGTGTCTGATATGAAATGGCATAACTTTCGAATCGAATATTGTATAGATCTGACTGCTGATGCTGTTCGAAGGTTTCTTTCTTTGTTTACCAATCTAAACGGGGATTTTCTGCTTCTACAAAAGTACTTTTATTATTGATTTCTTTGCTCTTAGGAAAGAGTTCATAACATATCTCTAGCATATAGATTCTAGATTGTTTGACTTGAGAGATTTTAACGCAAGTGTTTTTAAATATTATAACGAATTACCTTCATTTTCTTATGCCAGTAGTCTCAAACTGGTAGATACGGACCGCATGCGGCCCCTAAGCAATTTTATGAGACCCGCGAATTTATTTCAGTTGTGTATTTGCTGCAAAGATTTCAAGATTTTAGCTATTGAAATCCGATTTTGCATTATTTTCGTTATCATTAGAAGAAATTTGAATAACGCAACAAAATATCTCTAAGTGGGACTAATTAATTTATAATGTGGTATCCATCTTTTTCAAAGATTTGAAGATACAGATTTGATTAACTTTTATTCGTACTCACCAAAACATAAGTACTCTCAATTACGAATTTTTGCATTAAAATCGCTTTGTTTGGGAACACATTTATATGTGAAAAGATTTTTTTTTTCACAACCGAAATTTAATAAAAAAAAGGGGCTCGGTTGACAAATGAACATATAGCATCCGCGATGAAGGTAATTTCTAGCAATTTTTCTTCAAGATTACAAACTTCGGAAGAAATGAAACGCCATCAAGTGTCCTGCTATAAGAAACAAAGACGTTTGTAATTATTTACATAGAAACATGTGTATTCATACTTAAGTGCTGTTATTCTCAAATTTTGCCCAACTTGGAAAGTTTTTCATTTTTAGTTTAAATTAAAGTAAGTTATTTAACAATTAATACAATACATTGGAATTATTTGAAATAAATGTCACTATGAAAATTTAATATTTAGCAGTCATGATGTTTGAATTATAAAGACTGTTGAAAACAAATTCTCTACAGAAACCAAACTTAAGATTTCAGATATAGAAACTAAAAATAAATTTGAATTTTTTCCTCTACTTTATTATTATTATTAATATTATTGTCGTTCTGTTATGTTTTGCGAAGTATTTAGTAAGTGAATTTAGAATTCAGCTGAGTTTATTTTATCGACAAAAACCTTTTTACTTTGTTAAAAAAACTGACCCGTCAGCTACTTTCAGATCACGCATTCGGTCCGCTTGCAATTTCAGTTTGACACTGCTGCCTTATGTAATTAACGTATTAGTGCTCAAACTATTTATGTTTCAAATTTTTGCTCTGAATCTTTCGATATTCGAGCCGTTCGGGCGCCCTTAAATTTTAAGAATCCTAGGTCCAGCCGAGTTTATTGCCCTTTTATCTGTGAGTCTGGTTAAATTCCGAAGTATTTTAAATCAGGGGCGTTAGCCGATATGCTATCGCTCTAGCGGATATGCCGTTCTATTGTTCGTGAAATGAAAATAAATGTGTCTTACATTGACCACCTACGACCTGTACATATGTTAACGATGCTAGCTGCCGTAGCGTTGGAACTGGGTTCGAATCTCGGAAAAGACATGAACGTTTGTTAGTCGGTACTAACTATGCGGTTCTTCATATATTGCCATGTCCTGTCAAGTGATTTGGAAATGGAAGGCATTCGGATGGTACTTGCATCAAAATTGTGGAAGAGCTCACTGCACGAACCGTGCAGTGAGATTTTATCTGTTAAACCAATGTGAAATCTGGTGTTTCACCCATTTTTACCCATATCTTCATTCAATATAGCTTTAAGTTAATATTAGAGTTTCCCGAAAAATTAATAAGGTTTCGGTAATCAAACAACAGAACAGAAATTACTACACTGTATCTACTCAAAAAACCTTTACACATTATTATATAATTTCTATAATTATTTTTTTAATTTTTAATGGCACGTTACAAGACAGACAAACATCAAATAAAATACAAATCAAAGACGAGAAAACTGACATCAGTATATCTATAAACTCAGGTTGTTTCTCGCCACAAAGTAGCTCTCCCAAATCGAAATTTGAGGAACCGCAGGGCATTTGCGAAGATCTGCCAAATCCATGTCTTCCTTAAGATCGCTTAAGGAACAGAGTCTGGAGCGACACTGATGGGTTAGAGGTGCTTACGAAGGGCAGTCATGGCCAGATATAGGACGACGCATTACGACAGATTTCTTCGTAAGCCGTTCGAGTACTTCAAGAATCTGTCCAAACCATGAGTTATTTTTATTTCTCTCTGCGAGTTCTTGGAAAAAGGAATCTCTGAGAGCTTTCCTAGCATTTAAATTAATACAGTTGTAGGGTAGAGCTGGCTGTGATGTTTGGAGGACAAAAGCTCCCTTCTTACCCACGAAATCGGAGACCTCATTACCCTGAACTCCACAATGGGCAGGAATCCAGTGAAATACAACCTCTTTGTCATTACTTGAGAGCCAATCAAGACGATCGAAACAGTAGCAAATGAAGAGCAATGAAGCTCTGGAAACTTATAAGAAGACCATCTTTGGAAAATGTCTTAGACGAATCTGTAGTTGTAGCAGGGTTCGGTCGATGGCCGCAATTTCACCTTCAAGACCAGTTGCACATCAGCCAATGGGCGCGTATAAAGAAAACAATTCACAATGAACACTTGCACAGACATTAGCTAGATCACTCATTCTGGGACCATTGTTGAAGAGAGAAAACATTTGTGTGTTTTCTATTAATTTTTAAATTTTATCTTCTTACTCAACCTCTCTTGGTGCCGTGACAAACTAAAAAACACAATTCTCATAAAAAATATATTGAGTTTATAAAATCAAATCATAGAGAGTGGTGTTTGAAACAAAATAATTAATACCTTAAGCATGATTAAATTTTCATAAATCCTCACACAGTAAATTAATTTTTATCATATCAACTCTCAACTCTTAAGTTCAATGAAATGAAAAATCTCCCTGGTGTTTTGTTAAAATCAAAATATTAATATTCATGTAAAATGCATTACTGACACAAAATCATGAACATGCTATCTCTCACTAAACTAATTAATCAGCTTTGCTTCCTGTTGGAGTTTTTTATTACTTAAGAGTTTACGTTTTAAGTTCAATATTAAATGAAAGTCAAAATTTGGATAACCATTCTAAATCACATGAATATGTAAAGTTTGTGACATACATGATAAACACAATATCTACAGTAAAAACTGGGTTATTAGAGAAAACAGTAAATAGTGACCAAATTGGCTCCAACAGAATAATTAAAGTTGCGTTGTGTACTTAAATGCTACTGGGTCCAGTGTTCTAAATTAAAAAAGTGAAAACATTACAAGAGTAGTTAAAATTTAAATTATAGGATTTATTAAGAGATATCTGACTTAATACAAATTTTTACATAGGTGGCGGTGGCGAAGATAAAACAAAACTTTTCATACCGAATTTGACAATGGTAAGGGTACATGCCGATACGTGGATACAGAATCATGGCAGTAGACGTCAACAAAATTTGCGGTGTTGGCCATTTTACCTGCTTTCTATAAGGAGAGAAAAGAAAGAAATATTAGTAAGGAAAATGTTTTGACATTTGCGTCGCCCTCCATAGGAGCCTTCTCTCATCCATTTCTTCCGACGTCGTTCGTTCTATGGTAACGCAGATAGCTACTCTAGTGATAACTTCAGATAGTATTTTTTTTTCTCGTCGTCTGCCACGTCTCTCTCCGTCTCCGTCTGTCTCCCGTAGCTCGCTCCCAGCCTTTTTCCTCCATTCGTCAAAATGCTCGTTTGGCGATTTTAGGGTGAAGCCAATGTAGTTCGAACTCCAGAAATTGGCGAATAATCGCTGATCCACCAAGGTCAGTAACTTGTCAGCAGAACTAGCCTTGTCGAGGGGTCTCACTCCAGCACAGAAAAGGCCTGCGAGTAAGCAAAACACCCCGTCCCCTCGACCTTGGCGTATAATATGTAACGTTGAAATTACCCTCTCCAGCAGGGTGCAGAAGTTTCAAACGATGGCAGATGCTACTCAGACCACTGTCTGGCGGGTGAAGCAATTCGTAAACAAAATCATAAATCTTGATTCCCCAAAGGCAAAGATTTTCGAAAGAATTAAAAGATTTGTTCTTTAAATACTAATTAATACTTCTATGGCAAAAAGTACTTCAATTAAAATATAATAATCACATAGATAATTTTCTTAGGTTTATTACAACACCAAACACGACCGCCATAGTAAGAAAATAAAAAATTACTTCAATTAAAATATAATGATCAAGTAGGAAAAAGACCGCCATATAAGAAAATAAAAAATTACTTCAATTAAAATATAATGATCAAGTAGGAAAAATTTTATGTTTTCCACAACACCAAAACGACCACCATAGTCAGAAAATATGGATCCCAAATTTAGCAGAAAAGGGGGCACATTAAAACTTAATTAAAACTTTAAACACCAACTTGTGTAAACAAAACTTTAAAGGAACTTAAAAAAATTGACCTTAAGGGTCAGCTTAACAAGAGATTAACATTAACAACCAAGTTAAGAAAAATATTAAATAAATAAAAAAATTTAAAATAGTTAACCAACCAAAAGTAAAAGAAGAAAAATTAATTACTCAAGCAACTTAAAAATCAGCGTTAACCAAAACTGTCAAGAAAACAAATTAAATGACAACAATTACTTTTCAACAAGGCAAAGAAACTTAAGTTCAACTACAAAATAAAAACAAATTAATCTTTAAGTCTGAAGCAGAAATAAGTTAAATCATTACATTTAAAACATTTTAAATCACAACTGAAATATGTAATACATAACATTCCTGTAAACACCATAAATTTCAATACAACCTTAGAGATAGCCACAAACACTTAAAAGTAAAACACAGAACAGTTCAAAACACCAGGGAGAAATAAATCTCACACACTAAGAAGTCGAAACACCAGTTCAGTTAAATTAATAAATCTGATCGTATAGTCATAAATAACATTAAATTTCTCCTACGCCCGCAATAAACTACCCAGGTTCGAATGGAAGTTTAACCATGTTTTCCGAAAGGTTCACATGGGTGACCTACAGTAGACCACAAGATAAAACAAAAAAAAACATACAATAATAAATCAAATAAAAACATTTATTTAATATTCCAAAAGATTATCCAATCAGAATAGCTGGCCAGACTACCCCTACAAACATTTACTAAAAATTACTCACAATTCTTCATGCAACAACCTGTACCATGATCAATATTGTATTCTAAATTATTAGTTATGTACCTTACAATAATTTCGTAATTATCGCTGAACCATACTAAATAGTCTGAAACAATTTTTTTTATTCTTTAAATATTTCCAAATCTTACCAAAATCTTAATGAAACAATTTGCAATTTCTATTAATTTTAGAAGGTTACTCAAGCATTTAAACTCACATATACAAATATGTTAAATCAGTTTTCATTAAAGACGAAGCTTTTTTCCTAATAATCAATTTCACAAAATCCTAAATCAATTAAGGGCAATAAGTTTGAGACATATAGAATTAAATACAAAATCAAAAAATAATCAACTCACGGTGGAGAAAAATTCCTGTCCAGTTTTCGTCTCCCCATTTGTCTACGAAACGCACGTAAAAGAAGTTCAAAAATCTTTCTTCATCAATGCCGCACCAAATTGTCAATTCGCCTGTTGGAGAAAACTTCCTAATGGATACAGACCTTCTGCATGCAAGGAGGTCCAACTTAACATGAATGTCCACCGACATTTCGATGATGTTCTCAACAAAGATAAGTGCAATCCGCAGAAATCTGTAAGTGAAAGCCCACCTACTTCTCAATGATGTTCTCGCTGAAGATAAGTGCAAGTCGCAGTAATCTGCAGGTGAATGACATTTTTCTCCTAATTTTTTATCAGTAATCTGGAACTACAGTGTAAGCCTTAAATCACATTTTTCCTCAAGGAAAAAACATCAGTGAGAATAGGACATAGCCGCAGACCTTCAGAAAGGATTCGGTGACGACGATAGGATGGGAGCCCGCATCGTTCTCGGGCCAATTCTCGCACGGACAACCCCGAGAAGGGGCCGCCGGGCTCTCTCTCTCCCCTCAAAAAGGACTCGTAAAAATCTGACAAAATCTTGAAAATCTCTCTCGTTATTGGAGAGACCAAATTTAAAACCTCGCGACGCTCAAAAAGTGCACCGCCTCTAAAATTACTATTGGTTAAAAAAATCCATAAAATTAAAACTCACCAATGCTACACAAAACAGTAACCCTCTCTAACCACTAGAAACAAAACAATAAATACCCAACAAAATTCTAAGAAAATTAGTCCTGTCCTTTCACAGTGACAAGCCCCCTATATTCAAGCTCAAAAACAAAGTAGTAAATCTGTTAACGTTGCGACTCTTCAGACAAATCCTAAATTTTTGTATCCTCATAATTCTATCAAGAATCGGCGCCGCTAAGCTGATCGACTTTGAACGAGAAAAACACATGTACGCCCCCGCAAGAAAAGGGGACCAAAAAGCAGCTGGCCGCCGACCCTTGACCCCAAACTTCTCCTCCCGTGAGAACGCAAAAATAGGCTATCGCTGTACAAGCTTTTCTGCTAACTTAAAGAAATTTTACCCAAATCAAAAGAAATAATTTAGCAACAGTATAATTTAAAAATTACAATATCAAACATGAATATTAAAATTTCACTATTTACTGCAAAATAAAATTAATCAGCACTGTAAAATAATACTTAAAAAATCTACACAACACCATCAGTATACAGCTGACAACCCTTCTTCTTCTGGGTAGCAAGGATTTATATTTTTCTATGCCAAAACTTTGAGTACATTTCATTAGGCTCGGTTTTGAACACCTCTTGATCACTTCCGAGGCGGATGGAGAAACCCCTTTTTCAATATGATTACGAGGTAGTAAGAAATGTGCAATCTCGAAATTTAGGCAACATAAAATCACTTCATAAATTCCCTAGGTAAAACCACATTGTGTATTCCGATTCCGCTGAGGCCGAAACGAAACCTGATCCGAAAGAGACATCATCGCTGAGCTCTGATAATTTTCTTTCAAAGACGTGCAGCACTCTCCCGTATAATCGCACTAATAGGTCTGTTATTAGTATATAATTGCATGCAGTCAAGATTTGTTGTTGTCACTGCCCCTCTATTTAGACGGAAATACAATTCCTGGCTCTGGAAAGTTTCTAGATTATTGAGATGTTAGAGGAAGTCATTTAACGGTTCTCAAATATGTGCAAATAGGTAAAATATTGGTATTATTAGAGGAGTTCTTGGACAGCCCCATTGGAACCTGCTTAAGTCTTTAATAGAGACAGAATCTTCGAAAGACTCTCTCTTAATAATTCCTATAATTATAACTTACTGAAAATTCACCGTGAGCATTCCTTCCACGAAAGAGTTTTCGTATCGATAAAAATGTTGAAAGAAACTAAATAGATATCGTTACGAATTTTATATACATAAATAATTTTAGGGAAATTATATGTGAAATTTTAGCACGTTTTGTATAATGCAACACGAAACGTCTGAAGAGAACGGATTCTGTTGGCAAAATAAAATTACAGGGGCAAGTCAATTTAACGCTGAGGTAAACAGCTAATATGCTCAGTTGGCGAGATATCTCCCCGCAGGCGATGGTTTCGGCGATAAATTTTTGTCGCCAAATTTGGATAGAAATCGCGGAAAGCCGCCAGATTTGACGACATTTGGGTTGGGTCCTTGTGTAACTGATTGATACTGCAATTCAAAAATTTCAATTGATCCCTATATCTAACTGCAACCGAACTCAACTATTTTGTGCAACTTTAACTATATATGCTTTCTCAGTAAAAATTTCAAGCAGTAATTTCGAGAAGTGGAAGATACTAGAGATTTCTCGACAGTCGGGGAATAACTGTATAAGAGCGGAGAGAGCATCAGTTTTCAGTTCCTGAGTTCAGAGTTGACTACGGAATATTAAGACATCTCCACGTGAGCTTCGCTCTTTAGATGAGTTTTGCAGTGCGCTCTGTTTAACGTTTTAGAAGTTTGAAGTGTAACTACTGATTGTGCTCTGTGATACAGAGAAGAGCTGTAGGAGTACTTTTTTAGAACGTTCCAGATATGTAAAATGTTTCTTTTGGTAAAATGAATGTTATCAAGCTATCGTCGGTTCTGAGTGCGTGTAATCCATTACGAACCCGGAAGCATGCAACAATATATATCTTTACAGATGTATGTACAAATCTATACTTACTTTAACGCGTAGGTATATCTTCTTCGATAGTAGTAGAAAGTAGTGTACATTTATACGATAAGTAGATAAATGTACATCAACTTATCATGTAAATGTGTATCACTGTATCAAATTACAGGTATTTACTTTAATCTTTAAAAGCGTGTTATTCTTAATGTCTTCGCCTCTCTTATATTTAGATAAGCTGAATCCTTTTATACTAGTCGTTGCATTAATCTAATAAGCAAATCGTATGCTTGCCAACATACAGATATTTTTTGGCACTGCTGACTGGACGGCTCACTTGCTATTATGTTTCAAGTCATTATGTTTAGCCAATGGAAAGTTAACTACTGCCTAGCCAGCCACAGCCTAAAGGCAATGTCTACGGGCAGGTCAAATGGTCATTTATTTCTGTGTATTAGTAGAATTATGATAATACTTTACAGATGCATTTCCGCGTATATTACGTGGAATAGCCACTGGAATTTTACGAAAGAAACTTTACAGACGTAGTATTTACAATGATGTTTTAACAGTTGTATTTCTGGAAGACAAAATTTGGAGCTGTGTCTTTGGATTTTAATTTTGAACAGAACTCTGTTATTATTCTATTATTAAAAGGTTTTACAGTTATTACAGAAGTTCTGTTTACAGTCTTTAGTGCTTATTGTGTTTTCAGTGATAGGTGTTACAATTTATCAGAGTTATCATTTATATATTTAAGTATCTGTATCGTTCTATTTACATCGCCATCGTTACCCAGGAGCAATTCGCACTATTTTCGTTCATTACTTATCAATGGTTCTGACAGATGTAGCCTTTCCGTCACGTAACAGTTCGTAGGTAGCGGCTGAAGTCGCCCTTGAGATCACAGCAGCATATTTCTCTTTCTCTTTTGTCAAATCTCTCTAGATATTCAGGAGGGACAATGATCTTTGATTTCTGTGGAGACATTTCGGAAATTATTTAGAGGTCACTCGATTACATACATGTGGTCTCAATTCACTTGCCATTCTGATATGGCCTGAACATTTGCCTTGTTCTTGAGGTGAGAGATTTGATTTGGAATGTAGATGTGGTAGGTTCTAGGATCTGCTATTGCGGCTTTCGCTGGTTCATCCGCTAGCTCATTTCCTTAAATTCTGATTTTGACCCATCTCAGCATACAAATTGAACTTTTTATTACTTCTTTTTCTGAACATCAATTTTAAGAAAGTAATTAAAGATTACATACAAGGTATTTATAATTAATTCTACTGAGATCTATGTAGAACCATTCTGGTTGGTATAAGTTCGTTAAAACTTTTATGTTACCCGGACGATAAAGAAGGACTGCATTAAAAAGTACTAGAGCAAATTTCGGTCCTACGGGCAAAGGTGGGGCATAAATTCAAAAAACAGAACTTGCAAGCAAGAAACGTTGTTTAATAACAGCATTTGATCATTCTTTTCATTCGCGTCAGTCATATGCTCAAAAGAAATTGAAAAATTGAAAGAGTCTATTAATAAAGATCCTCTAAATTGTCTAAATTACTAAGTAAATACGTAACTTCCTAAAATTTCTACTGTTCCGGTTATTTCTAGAAACCCTCTCGTATGTTCGTGCTGAAGTTAAAATTGAACAAATGTAATTAAGATTCCTATTTTCGGTAATAGTTGCTGTCAGTACTGTTAAACTTTAACAACAATTCCATAGACAGAACGTCTACCGATTATCTAAAAGTGCATTTGAGATGAAGTATTAATAACGAGTAAATTATACGTGCTGTTTCCCGATACATCTCTTAACGAATCCCTTTTAACTGAAATTAATAACGCATATCTCTGAATGAAAGTAATATTTAATTTTAATCCGCGAATCATTTGATCGCTTAAATAAATGCATAAATTTTATCTATTAAATATTTGTCACAATATATTAGCTTACTATTTTCCATAAAATTACAAACGCTGCATAGTTAGTTTCCAAAAAACTTTTTAAGTACTAAAACAGCTAAATGCTTAAGTTGTACGGTTTTAGTTAAACTAACAAAGTTTTATTTTAATTTACAATGGTGTGAAAAAATTAAGGACGAAGTCGAAAAATTAGCATATCAGCTGAACGAAGAGGCAGAGCGGACAGAAAGACCAATCAGGAGATTAAGTAAGGTGATGTACGGTAGCACATGCGCAGATATGCAGGTAGACGTAATGGGGGAGTGTCTGAGTAGTATAAAGCATGTTGTCGGTGTAAGATCACTATTTCTGGCTAAGAGATTGCACGCCGTATAGCAGTTAAAATCACACCGAGTTGCTGCCTCAGCGAGAAATGGCGAATAATCAATCTGTTAGACGACATCTGGATGCTTTTACACGAGGTCGAATCATTGGGAAGTTGGAGGAAGGCCGCAGTGTGACAAGTGTGGCTGCAGAGTTCGGAATTGCTCACAGCATCGTTTCACGACTTTGGAGACAATTTCAAACTACAGGAACAGCTATCCGGGGGTTTAGTAGTGGTCGTCCACGAGGAACCACACCCGCAGATGACCGGTATATTGCCTTACAGGCCAGAAGAAACAGGCGGCAGACAGCGGGAGAAATCGCTAGACACACGACACAGGCGACTGGACGACCGATATCGCGTTTTACCGTGGCCAGAAGACTGCACGGTGGTGGTCTGTTTGCACGACGCCCTGTACGGTGTGTACCTCTAACGCCTGCCCATCGGAGAAGGCGTTCTCTGTGGTGCCGGGAACACCGGAATTGGAGAGACAATGAATGGGGACGAGTACTCTTTACAGATGAGAGCAGATTTAGTCTGAGTTGCGATTCTAGACACATACACATCTGGACAGAGCGGGGAACACGCAATAACCCCTTCAACATCATCAAAAGGGACTGTTTTGGAGGTCGCGGAGTTCTCGTTCGAGCAGACATAATGCTTGGTAGCCGGACCGACCTTCATATCTCCCAAGGAGGTTCGTCACCTGGGACTGCTATTGTAACGAGGTTCTTCTTCCTTACATGCGTCTTTTCACAAGGGCTATGGGTCCTCAGTTCCTCTTCATGGACGACAACGCTCCACCTCATCGCACAGTTACTGTCGAAGAGCTGTTGGAGAGTGAAGATATTGAACACATGGATTGGTCGGCAAGGTCTCTGGATCTAAATCCCGTCAAGCATGTACGGAACTTACTAGGGAGACCCGTGGCAGCACGTAACTTATCGCCAGTAACGATTCCGAAACTGCGATTGGTGCTACAAGAGGAACGAGCAGCAGTGTCTCAACAGCTCATTAACAACCACATATCCAGCAAGCACAAATGATGTGAAACCTGCCTAGCAGTCAGGGGAGATCATATCCCCTATTAAAGACCGGATGTTTCTTGCTGGACACCCATCACAGGGATGTTTCGGCCTTCAGTCGCATTGCGCTCCATGCTACTTTTTCAATAAAGCTTCTTTTTATCCCTCTGATTTCTCTTTTAGTAAGTGTTGCTTACATTACTCATGTCCTTACGTATTGGGGATCTTACGGTATTAAATGTGTTGATTTGGAAAGCTTTTGTACAAAGTTATATTGAAAAAACCGTCTCGTCCTTAATTTTTGCACACCAGTGTATACTTTTCTATCAGTTCTCATTTTCAACTTCCCGTTAGAATAAGCACGCGTTTTCAGCTTTATGCTAATTTGGAGTGGAGCCAAGTTATATTTAAAACAGAGGTAGAAACATCTCAGGGTGAGAGATCTTTTAGTCTCAGACCACGGTCACTCTATTCGACGTTCTCCTGACTAGCTAGCATTTAAATTCTAAGCCGTAGCGCTTTTACGTGATTGCATATTGAAGTAATTCCAAGTGCGTCAGTATTAGATTAATCTTGCTACGCACCATTTAGTTTAGAGGCAACCTCGCGTTATAGCTCTGTGAGCAACGACTATTAATTTCTATTTAGTTTTAGTTTAAATTTATCTGATTGTTCATTTTAGACCCAAGTGTGGTCTCTACTTTCTGTATCCCTTCCGAGTTGGGAAGTGGTTGTACATAATTGTGATTTAATAAAAGAGGATTTTGAATCCCTTTCAAGTGCAATTCTTCTACCACTGAATCACAGTATTCTACCACAGAACATAGTTGCATTCAGCTCCCTGTTCCAGATCAGGATCTAAGGAGTTCACGAAGATGTTTGCCAAGAATATGCTCCGAACACTCAGCCCTGACAAAGTGTTCTTAAGATAACTCTTAAATACAGTTCTTTTTTCCAATCCAAATTTGGAAATATGTTTAAGATTATTTTGGCGTTACCAAATATTGAAGCTACAGCTAAAATTTTATAATACTTAAAATTATAAAAATTGCCAATCTTCGCTTCGTATCAGTATAGAATCATTATAGAAAACTCATGACAGCTCTACCTGCGGTTGCTCTACAAAACATGGTCACACTAACACCATTCAGCTTAACATGAATAGCAATGAACCAGTTGTTGTAGCATCTTGTTATTAATAACGAAAGTTAGTTCAGCAATTTGAAACCTAATAACATAGCACAAAATTTTAAGAAAAAATAAAGTAATAAATTTATTTAATAAAAGGAATGTTTTTTTAGAAATATGCTACAAGGTATCGCAAATGAGTTTCAAATCATTTTCCTACTACTATTATCAATGTTTCAATTAATAATTTTACGCATATTAACCTAAGAATAAATTGTATGAGCAAAAATTATCTCTATTCTCTTCACAGCCAGTCTGTTCTCCTCGGATCCGCCTTAGGATCAGTACTGATGGTCATTCTTGTCACTCTAGTCTCTTGCCTAATATGCCGAAGATGCGTCCCTTACAGAAGAGCTCATCCCTCTCTTAATGGAGGTAAGTATTGTTAATAATATTTTCCTATATGATTTCAGTTTTCATTGAAATGCACACAGAAACCAATATTGTTTATCCTACTTTGCTTACTAACTTTTAAAAATGCAAAACTCTTTCTTAATTACCCGTGTCAGAAGAGCATTTAGATCCACCTTCCACAGCAAATTTGATGTATAAAAATTTAAAATTTTCTTTTCTATAACTATTTTTATGTTTAAAATAATTTTAAATCTTACCAGAGCATAATTAATTTTAACTCTTTCGGACTCATTTACCAAACAGTTACAATGAACTGAACATCTACTAGCGATTCGGCTTCGTCCCATTTAACTGCTGAGAACTCGAATCTTAGTCAAGTTTCTCTTACTCATACAGAAAAAATACCAGTAGAATGTGTACAAACCCTTCCAAAAAAGCCCATTAGAACAAATTTATCCCATAAGTACACAATATTAATATTGTTGCGGGCTTACAGGTCCCTAATGTATTGAATGCACTCAGAACCGAGGAGAGCTCGATAAAATTTATTTTACTAAAAGGAATGCTTTACATTTCTGGAACTTTCCGTGAGAATACTTGTACAGCTCTTCTCAGATCACAGAGCACAATCAATATTTAACTTCAGAGTACTAAGAACGTTAAACACAATGCAAAGTCAAGCTCATCTAAAGAGCGAAGCTCATGCGGAGATATCTCAATACTCCGTAGTCGACTCTGAACCGAGAAACTAAAAAGTAATGCTCTCTCAGGTCTTACACAGTTTTCCCCCGCCTGACAAAAATCTCTAGTATCTTCCATTTTTGAAAATTACTACTTGAAATTATTGTTCAGAAGTCATATATGATTAAAATTACACAAAACAATTGATGCTGTTGCAGTTAGGTATAGGGATCAATGGCTGACTTTGAATTGCAGTATCAATTAGTTATACAGGGATCGGACTCAAATCTCGTCAAATGGTCACCAAGTTTGGAGACATTTAGCGCTTACTATCCAAATTTGGCGGCAAAAAATAGTGGCAAAAACCATCGCCTGCTTGCCGGTATCTCGCCATCTCGCCAACTTAGCGTACTAGTCATTTACCTCAATGTTAAATAGACTTGCCTCTATAATCTTAATTTTCTAGGAGGATCTTTTCTTACTTTCTTCGACTCTTCAGACTTTCATGTTACGTTTTACAAATGGTACTATAATTTTAAACATAACTTCACTAAAATTATTTACATATAGCATACAAAAATTCGTAGCAGTATTTTAAATATTATAATAGTAATATTTTATGTTTGTTTCAGTACATCTATTTATTACAAAATAAATTGAAACATTCACCTTTAAAAATAGGGGGGAACAGTGTCCTCTAAAATGCAATACCTCTGAAACTGTCCTCGTGTAACAGAGGAACTACAGGTATGAGGTATGATAAGTAATATGACACTGACAGAGTATATGGAAACTGTTCTCTAAATGCCATTATATCAGCGCTTCTCGAACCTCAATCCGCGAATCACAAGTGCTCCTCGAAAATCTTTGCCAGTGTACTTTTAGATTTGAAAAATATATCCTTTTATTTCAAAACTAAATAAGATTTTACCACATTTCTTACTAATGGCATGTGGTTCAGACGTATTCTCGAAAGAGAACATTTAACTGAACTCTCTAACGGTAATGGACTTAAAATGAAATTCCAAGCAGGGGCAGTTACTTAATTACTACTGAAAGCGGAATATAGTGAACAGTACAGTGGTGCTTTCAAGAATATTATTCAATTTATAGACGTATCTGTGTCAGAAACGGGTTTCATGACTAACTCAAATGCAAACAGAGGGACAAAATCAACTTTATATATGTACCGATCTCCCACTGAAGCTTACCAGCATACATCCAAACATAGATCATACATCGAAGAATGTTGGTTATTTTCATGAGACTGATCCAATTTTCTCTATTTCTCTAACTACCATTCCAAATTTATTAAAGGTTTAAAATTATAGGACTACGGTTCGAGAAACGCTGATATTCGGTTCAAATTTTCTTGACAAAAACATGACCAGACTTGTTGACGGATCGTGTCCAAAATGGTTATTCGGCTTATCTGCTTCAGGATTTATTAGAAAGCTCACAAAATGGTTTTTTCCTTTCGTGACAAACTTACGCTGGAATTTCGCTAGCTAGTATTATATGGCTTACATTTATAAATATACGAACTGCAGAAAAGCAATGTCTTGCAGTAGGTGAAGTTTCTTTACATTCATTTCGGACTTCAATTTAGATGGAAATATCGAAAATGATTGGTAACCTTAATTAAAAGAGAAGAAATACTTAATCCATTGAACTTTTTATGATCAGAAAAGCACAGTCTAATTCGACATTAAATAAAGATTTTCTAATTAGATATATTGTTCTTAACCGTTGATATAAATTCATTTTTCTTATAAGCGATCTCGAAAATACGTTAACGCAACATTTATCTTCTGTATTTCCTCAATTTCAGGTCCTTTATACACCATGCATTGCAGCAGCACAACGAGTGGTATGGCGAACATGTACTCCTTCTCCGGTCAAACAACGGCAGTTACAACTCCTTTGGATGGTCCACATGTTTTAGTAGACTTAGATAATCCCGAACATGCATACACCGTACCTATGAACAACCAAAGAGGTTAAGTATATTTATATGACTTCTGTAACCATTTAAGCAATCCTGTTTTAATTTATTTTCATCCGAAAGTACAGAGAAAAACAGATAAATAATGAGCATTATTTTTACGGGTACCGATTCACTCTTTTCCAGTTTAACGATTTACCCATTTTTCATTTCAATTTTGGCAAACGGCATGTCAGGGTGTTTTATCGGAGGAAGATGTGCTGGGGGAAATTTCGGTGGTGGTCTCCGTCTCCATTCTCAGCAGTGTGATATATACCGTTGTGTGCTCTTATATAGCCTTGGCCAACAGTACTTCCTCCTTATTCTGTTGTACGTTTTGGGACGTGTGATGTATCCAGGGACTGGAGCATCTTAAAGACTTCTTAGAACACCGCTACGAAGTTATCTTGATATTACCAAAAGCCATTGCTGTCCCATAGGATCATATCTTCTTTTGTGTATTGCACCATTTCTTATTTGATAATTTTGGCACGCGTCCCCTCTTTTGAGAGTTTTAACGATGGATGTTTATCCTATTGCTGCTCTTTCCGGTAATCTGCCATTGCGCCAAGGAAAGGGATATCGTAATTGCTGTCAATTGTTCGTTCGGCAAGGAGCTTCCTTGATAGTGAATCTGCATCGGAGTGTTCACAACGGCTCTTATAGAAGATACTGGTGTCGTATTCCTGAAAAATGGAAGCCCATCGTACGAGTCTTCTAGATGGATGATCCTTAACACTGGCCAGCCAAACATAAAGAGTGATGATCCATGACTACCGCGAAGGGTTTTTCATAGAGATAAATTGAATTTTATGATCACCCAGATGACAGCAAAGCATTAACTTTCGATTGTACAATAGGTGCTTTCAGCTGCATTAAGCGACCTGGATGCATAGGCTCTTTGCCATCCTGAATCTGAACTAGTACTGCAGCGATACCATAGCCGCTAACATCCGAAAGTGTTTCTCATTTCTGCATCTGGAATAAAATGTTCCAAAACACGACCACTGGTCATTAATATTTTGAGTTTTGCAAAAGATTCCCTCTGTAACATGTTCAAAGAGTATTTTGCATCTTTCTACAATTCATACAGGGGTTTTGCGATATTAGCGAAATTTCATAAATCGTAGTAGTAGGAGCATAAGCCCAGAAAACTTCGGCCATTTGTGATATTTGCGACTTTTCATATTGCTCGGATTTTCGCCTGGAGATTAATGCGTTATTGCTGCAACCGTAACGCATTTTATTTCGCTTTCTGTAAACAATATCAATTTTCGTGGAAAAGAATTAAAGATGGCGTTCGGCTATTCTTTGTGCAGGGAATTTTGTTACTTCTTCTATCTTTTGTGAATTAAGATAGATCCCATGTTGATCGTCTAGGTATCCCAGTATTGTCAGCTTCTGTTTCTCCGAATAAATATTTCTTGGAATTTCAGGTCATTTCTGCTCTTTGAACACATTTAGAATTTTCCTCAAGCGTTTCTTGTGATCTTGGAAATTAGGTGCGTACACGATTATGTAGTCTAGATAATAAAGTCAAACATTATACTTAGGGCCTCTTAGTACCGTGTCCGTCGTAAGTTCGAATATCCCTGAGGCATTGCATAATCCGAATGGCATGACTTTAAAGTCATGGAGACCATATAGCGTTACAAAGGATGACTTTTCTCTATTTTTATCATCAAAACTATTTCTCTGTAGCCTGACTTTAGATCCATCATAGAAAAAACTTCTGCTTCAACCAGGTAGTTCAAAGCATCATCGATGCGAGGTAATGGAGAGACAGGCTTTTTGGTTGCCTTGTTCAATCTTCTATAATCGATACAAAAACGCCATTCTCCATTTTCTTCTTCACAAGCACGACTGGAGATGAACATAGACTGTCTGGTGGTTGTATCACGTCTTCTTTCGTCGCGCTTCACTAGTATTACACTAGTATTCGTCGCACTTCCTCTGCAATCGCGAGTCTCTCAGTGGCTGATACGCGGCATGACCTTTGCATGTTTGGCCCCTGTCCCTTATATCGATCTTATGCTTCACGGCATTGCATCGGTATTTCCCCGAATTACTGTTAAAAGTCGAAAACATCACTAAGGTTTAGTAGACTTGATACCCCTCGCAGCAGTTTACTAGGCGAAACTTTGTGCAAATGTCTCCTTGGTTAAAGGCTATCAAAAAAAAAACAGAATTCTTAAAGCAAAGCAAATCCCGAGAGAAAATTTGTCTTTGGTGACCAAAACACTTTATTTCTTTTTTATTCGTGTTTTTCAATGATAATTTCACAGTTGATTTTCACTTAATTTCTTTCTTTTAAGTATGTCGAATCAACTGTATTGTAACCGTAAAGCACTGTATATAAATAATTAGAAAATTAGAATTCATGTAAACGAGCCATTTTTAATTTTATTTAATATGTACATTAATTATTGTTACATTTCCTGCCAATATCAGCTTTTAAATTTGAGAAATTTCCAATAGAAGATTTAATAGCAAAGCGTCTACAACTATAAAGACAACATATATGATTAACGTCATTTCTTACGTATAGAACTTTTCATATTGCTCGGATTTTCGCCTGGAGATTAATGCGTTATTGCTGCAACCGTAACGCATTTTATTTCGCTTTCTGTAAACAATATCAATTTTCGTGGGAAAGAATTAAAGATGGCGTTCGGCTATTCTTTGTGCACTTTTTAAAATTAATGTCGTCGTAAAATAATAACACTAAAACATCGTAAAACACTGCCGACGATAAACGAAAGTGCAAAACCGATTTTCTGTCTTTGCGATCAAAAACAAACAAGCAATCCGTTATGGAGCTCCATTTGCTATCATAAGCTTTCCGTGGACTAAATATTGCCTGCCATTTTCTTAGCTGAGCTTATGAGGTCATTAAATTCGAATTACAGTGAAATTCCTAACGTTTTTCTTTCCATTGATTCTCAGACGATTTTGCTTGTAAAAACGATTTATTCTTATCTTTAGATAAACTTCCACTTCATTACGGAATTGATCCGCCCATGATGTTTATTTTTATAGCTGTTTATTTTTAATACTTTGAGAATTTTTATCACGCATAACGAACAAGAAAAGCAACCGTTTTATTTATTTATTCACTTTTAATGCTATAGTTTTAAATAGAAATGTTTACTTTCTTTATTTTGACCTTTTTATATTTTTGGAGGCTTATTTTAAGCGGTTAGAAAATTATATAATTTTCTTTTCTTTTTACTAAGTCGCGAGAAAAAGTAAAAAGAAACTTTTTTTACTTTTTTATCCTTGCGATCGCCAACTGTATTTTAAGAAAGTAAAGGGAATTATCTTAAGTTTGAGTGCATTTTTAATAAGCGTGTAAGCAGACGCCAGAATATTTTTTATTTTCTTTAACGTAATCTTTAGTATCTCGGTGTTATATTTTCTTCGTTCAGATCTGGGGAAATGTTTGAATAATAATTAAAAAGAAATCGAATTTTATGCGATGCTTTACGTAGCATTTCTCAAATAAAAGTACTTAAAATGCTTCTTTGGATAAAAATGCCTGAATTTGTATATGGTATCTTTCACATAATGTGCCTGAAAATAAGCGCAATGATAGTCTGTTGATTTCTATTGTAAATAGATTAATAATAAAAAATATCGTAATGCTCGTTAATTTTTGGGATTCTTTCTTTTGGAAAATGTTTCAAAAAATTGAACTGTAGGGTCATCAGTTTTTTTTTTTATCCTGGAGACAAGAAAAATGAGCAATGCTCTCTCCGGGACTCAAGCTTGGACCTCCCGAATGCACGGCGAGTGTGCTTCCGTTACAACAAGGCATGCTGAAGGGAAGAAGAAAGTACCTTACAGAACTATTTAACATTTAAATGCAGTTTTACAAATACAGATTAAGCAAGTAAGAATGAGAGAGGTTAGGACAGCCAAAAAGTCTTCGGAATTAATATTCTGATGTCGCATGCATTGGTCGAGTAAAAAATTCCTAACGTCTTCTCTAAAATATGCCGCAAAGTAGCTGAAGATGCTGTAAATAAGTTATACACTTATTGTACAATACAGTAATGCATTTATTGCGCAAAATAGCTCAAAACTACTAATTTAATTTACTGCAGTTGTTAGTATCAGCTCTGGCTAAAGTTGCCTACAATTTTGAACGATTTCCATCGAGGGAAAATGAAGCCAAGGAAATGGAAAAGCAACAGGCGACGAAGGAAATTCAAATATGGAAGAAGAAGACATCAAAGAATTAACGGAGAATGGCGATCGTGAAATGACAAATGAAGAATTTCATGATCTTATTATACCAGCCGACAATGGAAGCAGCGACAGTGAAGAAGATAAAGAATCTTTAGCATATTAGAAGTTAAACGAATTGTTAAAAAAAAGGTAAGAAGCTGGGTAATTTTTTGCTGGGCTTAATGGAGATTGACTCAAATGAAGAAAGGAGAGGAAAGTTAATGAAAAACTTTGTACTCCTTAGCGCGAAACTTTTGAGTTGCGTCAGACATTGTCCCAGGCAAAAATCACTAGCTATCTAAAAAAGTAATTGTGTCATGTACCTACTTCTTAAGCAGTAACAGAAATCTTTTCAATTAATATTTGTTTCATTTCTCCTTTTTAATTAAATTAATATTTAGGTTTGTATAAATTTATACATACGTTCTGAGCTGTACCTAAACCGTTTTTTCCATAGAAATTGAACTTTCCGGAACGCGTTTTTGCCGTATGCGCAATGTTTTTTAAGAAGTTTGTTTTTTAAGAAGGTGAAAACGAAATTTAATGAAAGAAGTGCATAATTAAAACTCTTGTGTCTAAGGTTTCTTTTGTCAGTATAATTTGACAAAATATATTTACGTTTTTTTAGTCCAAAGCGGCTTTGTCCCTGAGGGACTATTGTTTTCATTTTGCGTCGAATCATTCTGAATGTCCGTTTCACTTTTCAAACTCTTGCCGCCAAATATTATTGCCCTGTATTATATTTGAAGAAATTAAATAATGAAGAATCTGCGTAAATGTATATATATTTCTCGCACTGTATAAAATAACGGTGTCTAAAGCCCTCAAATTTTGAATGACGTAATCCTGCTGCGAATATGGGCATCTGAAAGCCCAAATTTGAAATTTTCAATTTGTTTTATTATCGATTCCATATTTTGTAAAACGTTAACGAATTTTTGATTAACGAACTCAAGGATTTCAAAGCGAGCAATGGCAAAGTTGTACAGAGAAAAAAAAAACATTTTTATCTCCAGCGCGTGAGACTGTGTATAGGAAATTCTAAAGACATGCTCAGTTTAAAACTATTTTACGATATTGTTCTTTAACTGAATTTTATGGTTTAAGAAAGAAGAACATGATATTTAATGTGTAAAGGTAACACGCAAAATTTTAAAAAAACACCCCTTTGGACGTAATTTAAAATCTGAAACATTTCAGATTTTCTTTTCTTTTTCTTTTTTTAATTTATTATTTTTTTTAACATTTTCCGTAATTTTTCAAGTCAAAAGAAGAGTAGAATAGTCTGAATTATTCCAGGAGTTAAAACTGACAAACATGTAACATCAAAAATTCACTCCGGAAATGCAAGAATGTGGAACTCAGAATCTCTGCAAACTAAAATGAATGGTCAATTGAAATTGCATCCTTCTCTTTCCTTTTAAAAAATGCTTCCTTTAGACGTCAATGAAAATAATCTTCTCGAAGTTTAAGATGAAATGTTTAACACGTATTTAAATTAAAATTCGAAAGACTTAAATGAGGGAAAATGTGAAGATTAAAGTTTTCGAATTACGAACTTAACTTTTTTTAAAGATTTGTTTATTTGAATGTCATATCCCTATTTAATTTAATTTTGACTGAACTTTTAACCTTTCTCTTTCCTTTTATTCAGGTATAAGCAGGCATATGACAGCTGGCAGTGTTGCTGTGAGTTGCGAGACTCCTTCAGATCCTCCGCCTCCTTACAACGAGGCAAATCCTGCGAATACTGGAGGGGAAATGATACATGGAAGTTCACCTACACCAACCAGGTATATAAGTTTGCATCTGTGATATTCAAATACATAGGGTATCCAAAAACAACTGGAATATCAGCATTGCAAGTTAGCATTGCTAATCATGGGTTGTGCTGCTAGACTCTGAGTGCTACGAATATCTTGCACTGGTTTACTAAGTGGTATCAATCTGAATAGAGCAGTTCTTCCTCTGTACTGACTTGTGGATGTTTCTACTTGTAGCATCCTGCCATTTTTGGTGATGTGCAACCACAAAGAACAAAGAATATAAGCGAAATGTTTTTGTTACTGGTGGTGATTGTGGTGAGGATAACTGCGGCTGAGATCGTTGTGCTGCATAGCGAAATCTTTAACCAGAATACGCTTAGTAAATCATCACTGTACGAGTGGTTTTCAAGGCGCAAAAAGCGCGTCATTTCAGTCGAGGATCGCTACGACTTCGAAATCCACTGGTGAGCAGAAATAAAGAAATCATTGAGTTAATATGAGTTGCTATTAAAGAAGGTCGTTGAAAGACCATTAGTCGCCATTCTGACGAAATTTTCTCTGCCGGACACTTCCAAGGAAAAATATCATGGTGCTTTTCATCACACTGTTCCTAATGATTAAAACGTCTTCTTGCTCAGTGAGACTTTTATTATATTTCCGTGGATTAATCAACGTCTTAAGCCATTCATTAGAGGAAAAAAAGCAATTTCCTGCTATATATTAGGTGCCTTGAAACCACTCATGTGCAAAATTAAGAGAATTTGCAGATTATGTCTATTTTTACGAAAGGTATTCCACCAAAGGTAATAATTATGCAGCCGAAGATTTATGCAAATATTCAGAGTCGAATACGTAAGCGGACATGTGCGTGTCTGCGGAAGGATTATGCGCGCGGAGGGTTTTGGGCGATTTGTGTGCTACTACTCCTTCTCGAAATTCGCCGTGTTTCTCTCATGAGTTGGTTAAATTTTATGAGGTATCAAGTAAGCCACAAACGTATGGTAGTAGTATGGTATGAGTAGCCACAAACGTATGGACGACAGAATGAGATTGAGAATTGTCAGTAAATTAAGGCAGGCCAATCATAAGTACAGATAGCTACATAGCTCAATGGGACGTCTAGTGTCGTCTGCAGTGTGTGGAAACAGTCACTGTCGACAGTGAAGACACTGTCTCCACATCAAGAAGATCTCAGCAAGGTCGGCAAAGATCCACAACGACGAATAAGGATCGTTTTTTGGCACTTTCAACGCGCTGACACACGACTGCTACAGTTTCACAGCTCTCGCGTGAGCTGTATGCTACTACTGAGGCCTGATTTTCAAGGTCTGCAGTTGCCGAAAGGCTTTCTGAGATAGGGCTGTATGCCAGGGCACCCGCTATTTCCTCCCGCTGACTACAGCACATAAGAGAAAGCGTTCAACAATACGCAGAAAACATGTGCCTTGGTCCAGACTTCAGTGGAACACTGAACGCACGCTTTTTACAAATTGTGAAGTTTTACCCTGGACACTGGTTCTCGAGGAAACTGGATCTGAAACGAGTTTAAAACACAACAGGGAAAGGGATCTTTATAGTGGTAGATGTGTAATGGTTTGGGAAAGCATTATGTTGGGCGGCCGCACACCCCTGCATGTTCTTTGCCAAAGACCTCATGGCTGCTGTGAGCTACAGAAAGGAGATGTTAGAACTCTATGTTCGTTTTTTCAGAGGCGCAATTGGTCCTGGTTTCTTATCAATGGACAACAAAG
>KK114453.1:178534-240699 GCA_000611955.2 Stegodyphus mimosarum
CTTCCATACACTCGGCTGGTCGAAGAATACCTGGAAAGTGAGCACATTTGCCACATGGATTGGTCAGTTAAATCTTCTGACCTTAACCCTATAGAACATGTCTCAGACGCTCTTTAGCGGGCAATTTCATTTCGTCATCCGCTTCCAAGAGCCATACCGGAGGAGTTGAAAACTGCCTTGCTGGTGTGGAGTTTCAGTATCACTGCACTATAAGTTTTACTGATAATCATGCACACATAAAATGACTTTTGCATGGTACATCTCTTTCTCTATTACAAATGTACAGTCATATCAAATTTCATTAAAATTCATTCATTAGATTTCCAGAAATTCCGCATAATATGCAAATTATATTAATTTTGCATGTTACTCGCTTTATACACGTTACTTGCTTCGAATGCATGTGTACGTTACTTGATTTTAGTGATATTCCGCGAGTCCGGTACTGTTTCCATGTTTTCAGCGGTAGGCTAAACTATGAAAAACTGTATCGATACTGTTGAGAACACTTTGAAAGAGGCTAAAATATGTAAACTTAAAGCAAAATGAAACTTCTTGAAAGTAAGTCCTGTTATTTTTGGATTCTGCTTTGTACATCATTTCAAAACAAGAGCCTGTAAATAGACCGATGAGAAATTAAAGTAATTTAATAATTAACTCGCTACACCTCACACGAATTCTTACCTAATTTTTGCATCTGAAGGAATTCAATTTATTAAACTTATAAACCCTTATCTGTTAAAAATTGTTGAATGAACGATCGCCATTTAATATCATATAAGGAATTATTGCATTTTGTCTCTTCCGTACGCTCATAATCAGGTTAGTCATATATCACGTGTTTCGTATCTCAAGAACGATACAGCTGATTTTCGTGTTTCCTATCCCCTCTCAAAAAAGAACTAATGTTGTCTCTGCAGTGGAGCCCAAAATATGGTTAACGGCAGGCAATTCATTACTTCCTGGATATGGACGATTGGATCTCATCCCTCTTTCTAGGCTTCCTTTAGATGGGGGAGAACGTAAGGAATTATCGCATTCCCTCGTCCTTACTCTTGTGATTTAACTAGTAGTAGTATGTCCAGCCAACAACTAGAAAATTCATGGTTCCAATCCCAGCGGGAGCGCGGTAAATGTTTCCTATTGCTTGCTCCGAAAATAATCTGATATCTCTACATCCTAGGCTAATGTCTCAAGAGATTAAATATTAGCCAAAATTCTTTCAACTAGGTCTCGTATGTAAAAGCAGCATATATTTTTAAAGAGTGCATAAAAGTTCTCCAAACAATTTTTTAGTTCGTCTGATTGGAAAAATTTGCATTCTAAGTTTAAAGCAGTCCATATTTGTAATGCCGAATAATACGAACACATATGCCCTTTAGCACTGCTTTTTTAAGGAAACATATCTTCTACAGCGTTTAATAATTTCCTTTTCACCAATGTCAATAAGGTAAGATGGTCAAATTAAGTAGAAAATGCTCAAAATAAAATCACTGAAGGCTGCAAAAATACCGCGCACTTTTATATAAAACACAGGAAAACTGCATAGAATAATAGAAATGTATATAAAAATTGCTTTAAGTTAATTAATGCTTCCGACGTTAATTAACTTGACTTTCCGCACATTTATAATAAAATAGATGCTCGTAATACGAAACATATATACACTGCAATATGCGCGTGAAAATAACTTACATTTTTACTTATTTAATTAATAATTGATTAACTAAACATCTAGAAAGTGCCTTTAGGAAGTATAAGGCCAAAAACCTTAACAAATTCCACCAAGAGTGCCAAATATTAATTCATAGAAATTATTATTATGACATCTCAACGCGCTTTTACTGAAAAATCATTTCACTGCGGAAATAATTTTTCTATGGCGTTAATCCGTTACGTTTCTATACTATCATGGATGGATTCAGAAGCTAGGCAAAGAACAGCAATAAAATTTTGCTGTAAAGCAGAAATTAACACTCATTCTCTTTAAATAAATTGTTATTAAATTAATAGCTTAAAGAAGAGGCTTAGAAAACCTAATAAGGTATTTAAAACGTTATTCCAGAATATGAGTTCTGTGAAAACTTACAAAAATTATACATTGAAGGCTTATGAAAAGAAGTGCTAGTTTTTCTTTCAACTTTGGATTTTGTGTGAACTTAATCTTGAAATTCTGTAATGTTAATTTTTGGCATTGATGAATTGCGATGATTGAACTAGTTGATGAATTGCGTTTTTTTATGCAAGCTTGCATAAAATTATCTACCTATTCTAAAATCGAAAAATTAAAAGCATATTTCCCAATTTCTTTGGTTATAAACTTCCTGAAATTTCCGCTTTGCTTAACTGTTGCTTTTTACGCCAAATGACGTGTCGCAAATGACGGTACTGCAATGATTCTGCTTTCAATCAAGATTTTTATAACGCATAAGTAATTCAGAGCAAAATTACATTTATTTTCGTAAGATAAACATTCCAAAGAATTTTGTCAGACGTGATAATGAAAAGTCAATATTGAAATTCGAACAGTGACTGAGTTTTCTTCTTATGAAAAGATATATACGAACTATTGAAAAGTCGTCCATACAAGAATTTATATCTACATAAAGTTTTCAGTTCTTGAGTTTTGCCGTAATACTTGAAGTGTTGCAAAAATATTTCACAACTCATTATCTTTTTAACAGTTAGTCCTATATTCATGGCCTCATTTTAAGAATTACAGTAGACAATTACAGTCGGAAAATTTCAGATCACAATCCGAAGTTTCGAAGAGTTTATCATTAGAATTACGAAAGCCTAATAAATATTTAAATAGCTTTAAATTATGAAAATCATAAAATTATTTTTAAAACTTGCAATCTAAATCTAATCTTCAAATGCTAATTGCAGTTTTTACGTATAAACAATTTTAATATAAACATCTATAGTACATTCGCTTACCATAGTCTGTCCCTTTAAAAAATAAACGCTTCAAGGTATTTTCACCCTCCCTCAATTACAATCGTAATGCGTGTCGTCGTCACTACACACCACGTAATTTATGCATCTCATTTGAAAATATATTTTAAATGAGCGTCCATTCGTACGCTTGTAATAAAGCGGAATGAAGCACACTAAACGGAAATGAAATGAAGAAAAACAATTAGAAGGGTTTATCAAGTGCCACTGCTGTCGTTGTCATGGTTACGTAAGAAGTCGTATTTAAGACGAACTGTTAATTATAACAGTGCAAAATGATGAAGAAAACTTTGTGTGATAATATTTTATCATCAATTTATCGCCACTTAAAGATTTGTGAACTTCTTTAATAGAGAAAAATTTAAATATTCAAAAAGCAGTTCTGCATTTATTTCATGAGAACGCTTGGGCGCGAAATCCACAATAAATATGCCCCTTAAATGCAAGTACATTTTATTTTACCGTACTTCATATTCATGACACCAAAACGACAAAGAACTAGTTGTTTTTCAGCAAACTCCCAAATACCCACATGAAATAGGATGCCATCTGTCCGCCTTCTCAGGTAGTATATCTTATCATGCAGAGACGGTTCGCACACTTTTTAAAAGATTTTCCTTGTATTTTTAATATTCTGTTTGATAACGCTTACTCTTCACTCTGTTTCTCCACCGTAATAATATCCAAGATCGTGAAGTCACTTGAGGAAGAGGTATATCCCATTCCTATTGAGCAACTTTCCGAAGTCTACAAAGGGTTGTAGGTCGACGTCTGACAATCCGCTTTCTGAAAGTCCGAAATCGCAAAACCTCATGGGTGTTACATGAGATTCAGTACGGATGGGTTGAAGGATATAGTTTCTTGATAGAAATTTCTTGTGCCATTTTTTTCCAGGAAATTAACAGTGGATTTTGAAGTGTGGCTGCTTGCTTTGCCTTGATGCAGTTCTACTGATAGATGGCACTATGGGTAAACACAAGGTATCTCGTATTTGAAAATTGTGCATAAAATATGTTCCTGATAATATGTGGAATTGATCTCAGCATCTTTCTCCACTCTCTTTACTTTTAATTTGCCTTTATATAAAAAATCAGCAATGATCTTCAATCTCTTTGAAAACTTTCTTTACATTCTTTGAACCATGTTTAAATATTTTTTTCCTCTCTTTCATGATAATAAATGGATCGCCTTTTATTGCAGTCTTTCAAATTCATCCAAGGTTTATCTATTGTGACAACTGTTCCGGTCTTATGGTACCAGACGTTAAATACTAAGTTAAATTACTAACTGTTACAATTAAAACCTGAAATTAAATAATTTGCCTACAATAATAACATTGCGTTGTGTAAAATTTTTCCCAAAAACTAACCCGAACAACCCCTAAGACCAAGCAGGAGTACTGGTGTTAAGAACATTTACACAAGACATCATAAAAAATACTCTGAATCAAATATATGTATATATATATATAGCCAAGGATATTTATTTCAGCATTATAAGGAAGACACGCAATCTTACAACTTAATTTCTAGATCTATGGTACCAGGGTGACAACTATTTAAAATAAGGCATTTAGAATTATTAATATATATTGCTATTTTCAAATATGCACCGAGATGAAATTAATAAAAAATTTACACCGTAAAAATTAATATTAACTTTTCATATGCAGTTATCAAAACTCTGCTGGCCAGCATAAAAATACACAGGAATTTAATGAATCACCGAGCATGGTGTCTTAAGTGTTTTACCAATATTGATAGAGATTACTTAGTTCAAAGAAATTTCTTAATTTACTCAGGTAAAAATTACATACATCAATTTAGCAATCCCTTAGGCAGTTAGAAAATATTACATATTCATGTAGACCCGTTGGAGAAAAATGACTACATTTATTCCTACATTCAATTACTCAATTATAGGTAAAGTAGAATTTAAATTTTCTATATGTTCCTTATCTTGCAAAAGTTAAAGTTAATTCTCAAACAAAAGTAGTAACAACTTAAAGTAAAAAAGGTAAAATTTAGATAAGTTAACAAATTTAATATTCTCTCTTGTCTTAATTCATTATATATAAATTTAAATTACATTCCAAGTTAAAGTTAAAAGTCCTAAATAGAGTAATAGTGCAGCAGTTGCTTAATTAAACGTTGACTTATCTGTTAAATTCTTCTCCGGATGACCAATCCATAGCAGGTGTTGAACAAGGCTCTCCTGACGACCAATCCTTAGCAGATGTTGAACGAGGGACTCCGAGGAGAAATCTGGACACTTGGGTCAGACAATATGAAGATGGTAAAGTGCATTTGTGCAACATAACAGATCTCCTAAAGGTACCTCCCTTTTCCGTCTAGGCTCATCCTGGCGAGTTGATGGTAGTACTCGGATCTAAGTGACCGATCAGGAAGAAGCCGGACAAAGCTGGATTCAAGTTGCATCCACTATGGGGTTAACGCATTGATTCGATGAGAAAAAACAACATTCTAGACTCCTACACGGGGATGGTAAGGTGCGGAGGAGTAGGCGTTCAATTGATCTTTTTAGATGTACATCTTTATCTTATTCCTCATCTCCCCCTTAAATGGAAGCCAGCAAGACGTAAACATGTCCACTATAGGACACCCCGGGTCAACATCGGCTCTTCCAGAGGAAGAAAACTGAGAATCTTTCTTACAGCTGCGAATCCAAGGAAAAAAGGCTGAGCATGGCCTTGCACGCCGATTTTAATCGTCCAGAATCCAGAATTTTCGAAAATCACCAAATTTGGTGAATTAGTATGCAAATCTCGCCAAACACAAAACAGTGCTGCGAAAACTTAGTTTTTCCTTCTACACACCAAAAAAAATTCCACCCTCGCCACCCCCTTCGCCAACCGAAGAGGGGTGAGGGAAAGACTGTAACAACCCTACCTCCCAACCGGACGCAGTACATGACCTTGGACGAAGGGTGCTCGAAAAGGACCCTTTTAGCAGAATAATTTTTTAGACACGAAATTCAACAATTTTAGCAATTAAATGGGCATAATTCTCCAACGGGGCGACGTACAGTCATGAAAGTAAATTCATAAGAAAGCTAAATTTTTTTCTCTCTAAGAGGTATAAATTTCATCCATGTAAATAAAAAGGAAGTATTTTTAAATTTCAAATATTACGCAGAAAGCAACCGATTTCCCATTGTCTCCTTTTCCCGAAAGCTATTACTATCGAACGCGTAACGTAAGAATGAGAACTCTGTTTAACTCGTATAAAAATAATTGATTCAATAACGTAAGCAATACAACTCGTGAAGAAAAATTTAGAATAAGCATAAATTAATGCATATAATCTTACTCAATAATTAATTAACAAATAAACTGCAATTAACTACACATTAATCCACAATTCTAAACTAACCAAAAATCACTACATAACACAACCATTTTATATTTTTGTCCGGATAAATTTTTCTCATAATGAATTCTTCAGCACATTCTGCGTTCGGCGATATGTCGTGGACATGCATATTATGGTTTTTCGGCATTTTAATTTTCAAATCTGCATTAATTACTTAAAATAAATTAACTAATGCTGATTTGATAGTTGACTGATTTGACAGTTGATTTGACAATCAAAGGATAGCAGTAAAATCATTAAAATGCGAGCATTTTAATGATTTTGCTACTATCCTTTGATTTGGCGGATTTTCTTTTGACATACGAGTAAACGATCTTACCTTTGCAACATTCGAAACACACCGTCTTTGTGCTGGGAGATGTATTTGGAACAATTTTTCAACTTGAAGCCAAACTTCGTTTTCTTTTTTCCTGTCTTGTTGACAATACCATTTGTTGTAGCTTTATATATCGAGAAACCACGGCTTAAAAAATTTCCAAGCAGATGATTTTTTTGTACCAAAAAAAATTTTTTATAGCAGTCTAAAAATTGTGCGAACAGCCATCTACATTCTGATAATATATCTTATTTGGTAGCATATCTTATTAGGATGTATGCTAAATCTATATGACAGCATAATTAAATATAAATAGTTTCTATAAAAAAACAGTAATGGTTTTTGTGATGTTAATAATATCGATTAGAACGTTCAATTACTTAAAGGTTCCTTTCTCAACAGCTTTGACCTGAGAGCTTCAAGCGGAGGAATTATCCGTCATTCAAGCAATCATCAACAGAGAAGACAAATGAATGACACAAGCTCCCCGCAAAACAATCTATATTGGTCTACCAAATTCTGACAGAATTTTAAAGAAGCCGCGAAAAATATAGCAATTTCAGATTTGTGTGAATTATATGGGTATTTTTCTATGCGAGATGTATGGTTGGGTATCAGCGAAATGTTTTCATTGTACGGTGCTACAAAGATCACTGAATTTTCGAAATTGACTTTAAAACTCAATAATGAGTGAAGCTGCTACCAGTCTGAAAGCTCGAGATGTAATAAAAAAGATGCAATTTTTATCCTATTCACAAGTGACTTGTAAAGATATTCATTGTAATATGTTATAATGAGAACAAATACGTTTCAATGAGATGTTTCCGACTTTTGTTTAGTTATTTGTGAAAGAAAATGTCTTAGATATATGTATCTTGTTTTTGGTAATTCATTGTCCTTCAAATATATAGACTGAATTCATTGTTCATTTCGTTGCTTAAACTATTGTTCATATTTATGCTGATTATAAATTTTATTTTCGCCACAGAGTAAGTGAAGTTCATTCTCTGAGATCGTTCATAAATTCCAGAGAGTTAATATTATTTAACGGTCTAGAACAATCGTAATTTATTTAATTCATTCGAAAAATTTATAATTTCACATTTTATTAAGGGTTTTCTCTTACTCCGTTTACAGATGACCTATTAGTTTCAGTACGACTCCTGAATTTTTGGCAAACGTGAACTAAAATTAAATAACTCGGTCCGTTCTGGCTTATGGGAGTCAATACTTTTGTGTTTTATTTTTTAGAGTCAATAAATATGTTATTAAATATAGCTCTACGGACCAGACAAAAGTATATATCGTAATACGTACAAAACTGACTTTTTGGTACTTGCGTATTATCGCAACCACCGTAGTAGAAATCGCCAGACTTTCAGCTTGCGTAAAACTCTCCTAACCATGCGCATGACTAACCGTCAGTTTTAATAACCACCGTCGCCATTTTCTATCGCTTTCTTTTATCTGTATTTCAATTTTCAACCGTTTTTATGTGATTGTTTATTGTCTTAAATTTGATTTTTATGTGATTGTTTATTGTCTTGATTTTAAAATACGTACTGGGATTTGCTTACAATAGAAAAAACTGTAGAAAACGTTTTGCGACAATACAGTATTTTGTAATAGAAACCCTAATTGAAACTTCCTCTCAAACTAATGACAGTGAAATTTCTACCAGAGCAAACGAAACAAAATATAAATAAGTATACATAAGTTCCCGTTTATCGATAGTTTATTGATTGTTTTTTGGGAGAAATACATAGTTTAAACTTAAAATATGTATGTAATAAATAAATTTATAACAAAAATCCATTATTCTTTTTCTGTCGTAAAATTCACCTAACTGCCCCAAAGTGGTTGCGTTAATACGAAAAGTACCCATTTTTTAAATTTAAAAGTACAAACATTAAAATTTGCCTTTTATAAACATTTTCTAGTTAGGATTATAATTTCGATTAACCAACGATGGTGAAAATGAGAAACTGCATCAAGACATTCAAAAATGTTTTCTATAAGAATTTTGACTAAAGGGAGAGCAAAAAAGAAAAAAAAAGTGCCATTCTTTAGAATTTATTATAAAGACATAAGTGAGATTTTCGATGATGATTACGGAAAAGATTAAAGTTGCATAAGATTAAGTTTTTACATGTCAGAATACGGTGAATTTAAATGTTAATGATTGCTCGGTTCTGTATGGTCTCATAATTTGTTGTTTCGACATTAAATGTATTTTACAGCATTAGTTCAAACATTGAAGTCGACGATGACATTTTGAGTTGTGTTGTTCAAGATTGTTTGAGATGTACAGTTCTAAATAAAATATAATAATAATAATAATAATAATAATAACACCACTTTATAATTTTTCTTTTTTTCTACTGCCGTAGAATCTAACTTACTCTGTATTTATTGTCCACGTTTCGCGCAACATTTCATCTTGCTAAAATGGCAGCAAATCAAGTGTCAATCATCCTTCTAATACTTGTATTTGATTGCGACTGAATATATTATATATGGATGTTTTCGTATGTAAAATTGGAAAATTAAATTTATATTATATCAAGATTTGAATTCTTTCTTGTATCTTTTGTATTAAATGTTTCCAAATAAAATTCTTAAGAATTTTATTAACTCATAATACAAACATTTCGACAGCTGCAATACTGTTGCGGGCTAACTACGCCAGGTAAGTATGAAGAGATTAACAATTTATTGCAGTCAATAATAAATCACAGCAAAATAAGTAGCTCAAGAAGATCGAGAGACAAAGCAATTTCTCCTTAACATACAAGAAATATTCCAGATCACCGATGCCGTTCGCAAAGTATACTCTAAAACAGTAATTGCGCAATTTTAAACTAACTTACTCAGCTGAATCTCTGAACTGAACTGATTCCCACGGTTGAAACTTAGCGGTGGATATAGCGTTGCTCAGGTTTCTAGAAGCTTCAAGAACATTTCAAAAATGCTTTTACCGAAAATTTCCAGAATGTCGCAAATAGACATGAAACTTCCCAAACCTTGCCAAATTGGCGACAAAAATTTTGGATAGTGCCCATAGGAAGAATTTCAGCTATATCTCGGATTTCAATTAGGTTCTTTTCCCAATTTAAAAGTTGATTAATTCGTAATTATAAGATATACAACGTTATATATGAAATAAATACTTGAAAGAATTCACTGTCACAAATTCTAATAAATTAAAAAATACGCTAATGTTTTTGTATAAATGGCAACAAGTAAATAAGTAAACGTAATACATAACATTATAAGAATGCCTGAAAACCGAAATACAATCAAATACACATAAATATTTACATAAATTTACAATTAATATTGCATTATTGTGTTTACCTTACGAAATAAAGTATAACTAGAAATTCAATTCAAAGTCGGAAAACATTCAACAAATATTACGTAAAGGAGGTGCTTCGATGAGACGGAAATTTTAACAATATAAAAAATTTAAATAATAGACCCCTGTCCATTCGAATAATAAATATTAATTATTGATCATTCAGTATATGGAATATGTTAGTAATGTTGAGAATACTCCAGTTAGTAAATTATCGTTCAACTATTCGTTGGCTTATTTTCAATATAGAACTAAATAGATAATTGCATGAAATCAGTAAGATGAGAGCTCACAGATAAGTTTGGAAACACAGCTAGAAAAATGGCGTCGGTTGATTAAATAATCGCAGAATTGCCTTGAATATTCAACAACGCAATAAAGATACGCGTATATACTAAAAAATAATTCTAAAAGAACACCTGTTTTAATCAGCGTGTGAAGCATTTTATTCGCAAAATTCTAAAATAAATTAGAAGTCAAGGATAGATTTGCTTGTCACATTATAAAAGTTTAGTTTTTGTTCATTTAATTATGACAAAGCGCAAGAGGGCTATCTGCTAAAGGGGATGGATGCCTTCATGGAGGACTTTCTAAAGAAATCTGGCTCCTATACACATTACACATGCATATTCACAAAGCCTACAAACCTTTTTCCTACGGTCTGCTCTCATTGGACGAAACATCTGCTTGGCGGTCATATTTGGAATAGTGAGTTATTGCAGTCTTCGTAATTAACGCCAAACATACCTTGTGGGCTTTCCAGTAAAGCGAGGAGAAACAGCGTTTATTTCATTCGATAATTTTTTTAACTGTTAAAAGTACGATAATTGTTTTGCAAGAAAAAGTATTTACATGTAAATGAGATATGGGCTTTTTTCGTCATTTCTGTTAGAGAGAGTCTGTTATGTAAATTTACATAGCGCATTAATTATACAAATAAAAGAATATTAAAAAAATAAACCAAATGGAAACATTCTATAAACATTTAAGGGCGTCGGATACCTATTCTTTTTTCTTAAATTATGAGTAAATATAACTAAAATTATATTTTATTCCATTATGCGCTATTTCTATTGTAACGCTTTTCGGGATCTTGGATCGTAATCTTGCAACTAGTATCTACTACAAGGAGTACAAACCAGTAAATAAAAATAAAAAAAAATTACCCTTAACAAAAATAGAGAAAATAAAAGTGTTAAATTTTTAACTCTGCACCCGAAGGCGAAAAGACTAATAATAACAAAACCATTCAATAAGGTGAGGATAAAAACAAAAATAAGTCCGTGCAGTGAGAGTTTGTAAAAGACACGAACGGGATTAGAAACCCCGATCAAGATGTCCGGGAATTTTTTTTTCGTGCTTTGTACCGTTGAGCTGCGGTTCGTTCTCCAACTTTCACACGCTTTTCGGTACACCACGCTGATATACAAATAGCAAAGGCGATGAAACAAAAGTCGCCAAGCACAAGATTCTGTAACCCTTCTTTTCCTGTTTCCACCAATCAGAGCAAACAATAGCAAAAACGGTCTGTAAGCTTTGTGAATATGCATTACACATGGGGAAAGTCACGCAAAAGCGTCCATGCAGCTAGCCCGTTCGCAGTTCGAATCCCGGGTCGAAATACCAGTGTTCAGCGACTTTACCGCTTGGTCGCTGGTGGGCCATACTTTATAAAGAAAAATGTTGTGATTTCTGTAGTCATTCTCCATTTCAACAGAAAACCATAAATAATAAAAATTTTACGGTGAAATAATTTGTCGAAACCAATCAGCAAAATGAAGTGACTCCTTTTTAATGAATCACTAAAAATAGATGCTTGTAGCATATTTCATAACTTAGTCACATTACAAGCAAAAGGGGACAAATAAAAGCGTACTGCTACACTAACATTTTCGTGTTAACAGAATAGCATTTTTCACGGAAACAATTAGGAAAATTAATGAGGAAGAATGAAATTTTACAGTACATTCCTGATAATTAGCATTACTTTACGAATTTCAACAGAAATCCGGGGCGCATAATTCTTAACTGCACATCTGTATCGCAACCGAGGGAAGAGTTTCAAATATGAACGAATAGGCTTTTACTGCTCTTATGACAGTGAATTTTTATTCACTTTTCTTTTATAGTATCCAGCGCGTAACTGTATTCCTTTCAAATTTTTCCAACCAAATAGGAAAATTTTCACGCTTACGTATGTTTGATCTAAATCCACTGTTTTTTTAATTATTTTGAGAAATCCACTGTTTTTTAATTATTTTGTAGAGGAAATTAGGCGGCAAAAATTTTCCAACCGTTTTGCTTTAAGCTTTCCAAAGGCTATGTGACACAACGAAAAATATTACTGGAAATCCATTGGTCTGTTCTTGAAGCACCGTCCATGGTTGCAATACCGATGTGCAGTAATGAATTATTCACCCGGGGTATCGGAGGGTACTGGTTGCCACGGCAGTACGGATTAGACAGCACATTTTTTTAATATGCTTAAATTAAACTGGTGAAATAAAGTAAGAGAATTTTCATATTTCGTCTGCGATCTCCAGAACTACTGGACAGATTTTAATAAAATTTGCTGTGAATATAGGTTGATATAATACAAACAAAATAAACATTCAACAGTTATAATAGACACACATGTTCGTGTGTAACACTCATAGGAGTCTGAAGATCTGAAACAAAAGAAATGGATTAATAGGGGATATGGTCCCCTCTTACAGCCGTACAGGCCTCGCAGTGTGATGTTATACTGGAAATAAGACAGTTTATCAGTGGCTGTGGCAATTGGTCCTACTCATTCAGCAACGCTGTTTTCAGTTCTTGGATGGTTCTCGGAAGGGGGTTTCGAGTTGGAATTGCCCTCCCCAGAGCGTCCCAGACATGCTGTATAGGGCTGAGGTCTGGAGACCCGGCTGGCCAATCCATCCGACGAATATCCTTACTCTCGAGAAATTCGTCGAACAGAAGAGCTCTTTGTGGCCTCACGTTATCGTCCTGTAAGATGAACCCGGGGTCCACTGCACCCCGGAAAAGGCGAACATAGAGGTCCAAGACCTCATCCCTGTACCTCACACCAGTCACAGAGCCTTTGTCAAAGATGTGGAGAGGTGTGCGGCCATTCAACATGATGCCTGGCCAGACGATTACACCACCACCACCATAACTGTTGATTTCGCGGACATTGGAGGGTAGGTAGCGGATCCTTGGCTCCCTCTATATGAAAGTACGGCGAGAATCGGTGTTTAGGCTAAAACGGGACTAGTTGGTGAACGGAACGGTCACGCATTGCTCCGTACTCTAATCACTATGCTGCCTGCACCATGCTAATCGGACTCTCCTGTCCGTAGACGTGAGCGGGATGAAAACAGCCGGTCTTCTGGAAAACAACACTCTCTAATTCAGTCTTTTGGAAACAGGCACTCTGTTACACGGGTTCCTGTGGTTGCATACAGATCCCCAGAGAGCTGAGAAGCTATAGCCCTGCTGTTGCGCCTCGCTACAATGGGCAAATAGCTATCTTCTTTGACCGTCGTGGCTCTTGGACGACCTTGCCCAGGCTTTCTCTCGATGGATCCAGTATCCTGGAACTGTTTCAATGGGTTACACACGCCGCTGGGCGTTAAATTAAACTCTCTGCATATCTGGACTTTCGATTGACCTGCCTCTAGCCTTCCCACAATTCGCCACCTCATTCCATCATCTAAACGTTGGTGGTTACTCATTTTTACTGTTCCAATGTGAATTGAACCGATTGCTGCAAGATAACACCAAGAAATTCGTCTTACCCTCCACGCGCTTATATAGCCTGTTTTTCTGCTGGCTTCGCCTACACACACATGTACGCTTACGTATTTGCCGTACAAGATTTGCATTTTTATCTAGAAGCAGTGGTTTTTCCTTCAGTTCGGTTCTTTTCATGCAATTCGATAAAATATGCAAATGCTCTTAATTTATTTCACCAGTGTATAAGCAGCTACAAGTTCCTTTCTAATATAGAAATGGTTTTTTGAGAGAACGAGTATATACTTAAATAAAATATATAAAGCAAATATATATGTATTTAATCCTGATTCTTTAAAAAGGTGCAGTAAGATGGTTCCTTTAAATTCCCTAATTTAGAGTTTACGGTTATTCGAGTATTTTCTGTAAACATAACAAATGTAAAGGAACAATGCCTTATGTACGTAGGTTTCTAAAAGTTAAGCATTTAATGCAGCTTGGCAATTTTGAAAAGTGTAGCTCAATTTGAATGGCTGAAATCGCTTCGGATACAAACCATCTACATCATCGCAAATATCTCAATACTATGCCATTATCTTATATTTCAACCAATCGCTGCTGATTGCCCGAACGTATACCAATTAGGAATTAGTCTTAGAAGTCATTTTAAAAAGCTTGAGAAGGTTCATTTAAATGCTGATACGAAGTGCGTATACCTTTTGTAGAATAATTTTCTATGGCATTCGTGTTTCTATGGATGAAAGAAGAAGAATGGGGTGGCGTGCTGTCGGACTCATCGAAGCAGGACATTTCATCAAAGGTGTCTCTTCTTTCTTTTGCATTGATCATTTGGTAATTTCTCGAACGTGAAAACAATGCCAAACAAGTCAAAACAATCATCCGGAGATTGTGTCAGTCGACCAAGGGTTACCACTTCTTCTGAAGATCGGTGTATTGTTTAGTAGCCAAACGAAATGGACGAGCGACCTGCACAACTGTTATATCAATGGTTGCAACCTCACTTCGTAAGATAGTATATACTAGCATAGAGAGCTGAAGGGATTGCATGCGCGAGTGCTAAGTGTTTCTGTTCCACTGGCAGCCCAATTTATAGACGTAAAACGATGGTCACCTGACTGAAAGCAAAAGTAACCGATATGAAAGTTGATGTGATGATTCGGGGTGGTCAGGTACCTTATTAATATAAGTTTTATTTGTTTGTTTCTAGCTTTAGACTTCCTTATGTTAATGACCCAAGTGTTACGTCATCATATATTTTTTTTGAAAAAATTAAATATTGTTTTCATCTTTGTACATATTATTTGTTTTCATTCATGCATAAACACATTTGTTACCTACATGGGCAATACAGTGTTAATCAAAATTTTGCTTTTCCATTTCTGTTGATTTTATCATCGCGTGCTTAACTTTTCGAAGAGCCTGCAGTAAAATCGATAACATAAATTAAGTACATTGTTTGACATTCATGAAATGCACAGATTTTGCAAAGATTTTGAGACATCCTTTAACATGTGTCTTCCTTTCAAAATTTTAACAATCATTTTTAAAAAACAGTTCATGACGTCCAAAACTGCGGTTTAATGAACAGTTACTGTAATTACCATTCAAAGTTATAACTTTATTTATCGTTAATTTTAAAAATATGTGATGCTTTATTAAACATCGCTACATCTTTAGAGAATTGAACGATATTTATCTTGCAGAGACATTTATAAGTAACCATGCCCTTAAGGGCATCATTAGAATAAATGCATTTATGTGCCTAATGAATTCAGTTATTCATAGCTTTCGAAAAGCGCTTGGGAGAAAGTAACTAACACCATTTCTTTTCTTTTAGCTGTTTTGAGAAAAAAAATTTACTAAATGGCAGCTGATTTTTTTTTATTACTGTATGAAATTGGAATAAAAATAAAAATTCTAATTACCTCAAAATCATTAAAAGTTCTTTTCAAAACATATAAAGTTCAAGAAAAAAGATTTTTTTTAATTAGCTTCAAAAAGAACTTTAAAATTAGTCGCTTTAGAATTCTTTAAGTATGTATTTAGCTCATGTAACTAGGTCGTTATAATAATTTATGTACTAAGCTAGACATGTAACTCATTCAGCAGTTATCAGATAAAGGTTTCTTTTTCTAATGTATTTTTACTTCTTTTTTTCGAAGATATTTAGAATGTATTAATGTACAGTAACATAGTTATATCAAATTATATTCCCAATGAAAGGGTTCTTCTAAAATGAAAATGTGTGACATGAGAATTCAGCAAGTTGATATTTCATAAACTAATAGATACACAGTCCAGTCACATTAATGTGACCATCTGTCAAAAGCCAGAATAACCACCTTTCGCAGAGCGGACTGCTGCGAGACGTGCAGGAAGAGAGTCACATAGGTCCCTGAAGGTGTTCTCTGGGATGTTGAGCCATGCCGACTCTAATGCCGTGGCCAGCTGCGCTAGATTACGCGGTTGAGGATCCATGGCGCGAACAACTCGATCGAGATGGTCCCACAGATGCTCGATTGGGTTTAAGTCAGGTGAGTTTGCTGGCCAGGGGAGGACGGTAAACTCATCCTGGTGCTCTTCGAACCACGCACGTACACTGGCAGCTGTATGGCACCTCGCATTGTCCTGCTGGAAGATGCCATCATCCTGAGGAAAAACAATGCGCATGTAGGGGTGAACATGGTCCGCAAGGACAGATGCGTACTTGTATTGATCCATTGTGCCTTCCACAATGATCAGTGAACCTAGAGAATGCCAGGAAAACATTCCCCAGACCATAATGCTCCCGCCTCCAGCTTGGACCGTTCCGGCAATGGTTGCAGGGTGGTTCCTTTCAGAGGTTTCACGCCTTATACGCCAACGTCCATCTGTCCGATGGAGCATAAAACGCGATTCATCCGAAAACGCAACCTGTCGCCACTCAGTGGACGTCCAGCTGCTGTACTGGCGTGCAAATTCTAGCCTTCGCCGTCGATGAACAGCAGTCAGCATAGGTGCACGAACCAGGCGTCTGCTTCGGAGGCCCAGACGCAGCAATGTTCGCTGAATAGTACTTTGGGAGACACTTTTGGTAGCCCCTTGGTTCATTTTGGTGGTCAGTTGCTCAACGGTAGCCCGTCTCTCTGCCCGAACGCATCTCCGCAACCGTCGTTCGCCTCTGTCATCTATGGCCCGTGGTGCACCACATTTGCCACGTCGCTGATTTTGGACAGTCCCATTTTGCCATGCACGGTACACTTTTACCACGGCGGCACGCGAACAGTTCACAAACTCAGCCGTTTCGGAAATGCTTCCACCCTTGGCCCGAAAGCCAATGATCATGCCCTTTTGGAAGTCGGATAAATCACTTGGTTTCTGCATTACGCCAACGATTGAAATGTTTTCCGAAGCCCTCACACACCCTTTATATACGCTCAACTGCACTGTGCTGCCACCTGCCTTCTGTGATTGGTTATTTAACTCTGACATGGAAAGTACGTGGTGGTCACATTAATGTGACTGGACTGTGTATATATTTATTTACATTACACAAAGCGTAATATGTGCTACGTCTACAACTTTAATATTATTACTGTATCTCTCTTTTCCACCGAAAAATTTCGGAAGGGAAGGAATCACATTTGTGTGTCCAATTCTCTGAGGTACCCATTATACTTGAAGAAAGGAATTACCTTCAGTACTTCGGGGTTTTAAATCCTTTAATGATTCAACATTTTCTTAGGATAAAGAACACAGTTATGAAAACTAATGCATTAAAAACTTGCTTAATATTATTTGTTACGTAAAAGCGTAACATAATGTAGCCACATAAATAAAAAAGCTGCAATCCGAAAGCTTCAAATTATAGTAGGTTAATATCTCACAAACTTGAGTTTACCTTCAAATCTCGAAAAAATGAAAAATATAATTTGTAACCACTTACCGCCGCGTGTAGATTTGCGCAGTTACGTAGTATAATTGTGTACGAAACATGCAACAAATATTTCCTTCTAGTTTCAATTTTGCCAGGACATAAAATACATAAAGTGAAAATAATATACCGTACTCCTAGCAATTTTTCTCCTTAGCCTTTTAGCGCCAAGTTCTGAAAAATTAAAAAGAGCTGCTCTATATTTTAAAATGGGTTCGGTTATGTAGTGATTGTTTTCGTCTTACTAACCGGCACACACCCTCGCAAACTACCTGCGAAGGTGAAGCCGAAAGTTTTTCTTCTAGCTGTCGAGCTTTATGCTAGCCTAATACAAGAACTTACTCAGCAAAATAGACACGAACTGACAATACGATTTTGCTGAGACGGCTGCATATTCCCGTTCTCTAATTGGTTACGAACGATTCGAGGCCTCAGGAGTAGCAGAGATAACCATAAAAACGAGCGAGATTCTAGTTACTGGGAATAGCAATGAAGCTATCTTACTAGATATTGTAATGTTGATATTACTGTGTATTCCTATTAGAATATAAGTTCCTTTTAAAGAACATTTACCTTTGGTTCATACATAACTATTTTTTATTTGTAAAGTTTTTACTGCATTTGCTTCGGAAATTAAACTGGTGTCATAATTTTCCGCTCTCGATCTTCGTACGATAAACGGAGAGAAAGGGAAGAAAATACGCGAGGAAGTATGGTAAATTTCGGGATATTTATTTCAAAACAGATTCATAAAAAAAAAAAAGCTTTTCACACATTAAACACTCAAACATTTTAACAAGTATGTGACTGAGGTTAATAAATTTGCCTAATCATTATCAAACAGAATTTCTTATTCCTTTACAAAGAGCTTCAGTTTTGTGTAAAATTCACAAAATAGCAAGAAACTTGCTTAATGCCACAATGAAACTCAGTGAACAAAGTAGCTGAAGTATTTAGTTTGGTTATGGAACAGTAAAATCTAAAGTAACTATCAAAGCTGCACAAGGATCAGCCGCTAAATCTGCTGTACCTAACTTTCGTCCATGGTTAGGAAAAAGGAAATTGATTTTTCGTTCGCCAGGGAGCGATGAAATCCGAAATATGAGAAGATGGAACAGACCAAAGATTGCTGGTAATGGGAAACTTAAGCCCAGGGATTTGGGCGGAACTTTCGGCCGCCAAGATGTATTTATAGTACCCTTGGGGACCAACCTATTACTCAAAGGACGACCTTAGAAGGAATAAAGGATGCAAGTACATTCAACTATTTCTGGCTCCTTCCATTTAGTTGTGATGCAGAATTGTAGTAACTGTTCATGTAAGTAATAAATTTTAATTCTCTGCTTTACTATAACAGCCTCTAAATTAGATAACATTGAGTTGAAAATTAACGCTTTACAATTTTTTTCGGGGGGGGGGGAGGCTTTTCCTTTATTGCTTTACTTCTTTTTTTTTTTGCTTTTTCTTTACGGAATTTTACTGCTTTTCATTATATCTAATATAAATGTGAGCCAGTTTCCATTAGAAAGCCTTCCTCGAAGGCATCCCTTAGGCAAATAAGCCTTAAGTGTGCTTTGTCATAATCAAACAATCTAGTCCTATCATTAAGCAAGATTTATTTCGTATTATGCGATTTACTTTATGTAATACTACGCTTCGACATAATTTATTACACAGCTGTTTATTTTATAACACGGTTTCCTAAAACACAGTTTCGACCTTAAGTGATAAGAAAATTCCGAAAACCCTCGTATAGCATAGCAACACTGTTTCTTTCTAGCACGTTAATAAATATGCCTTTTAGAATCTCTCATAATTGCGTCTTATAACTATTCTGTATTATATACAAGTCTTATAACTAAATGCCTAGTATATTGTAAAGCCTCTTATAACACTTCATGTATGTATATATTTCAATTTATTTTATATATTTTATTCTAAACATTTACAAAATTAAATTATGTACTATGCATCGTGTGCAGTACACAATTGTAACGCGAGTTTAATGAATACTATAACAACAACCTATTTATTTATATGCACAAAAATATAAATCCCGGAAACCCCCGCATTTTCTCACATCGAAATTCTTTTGAAACTGAATTCTGCCAATCATTTACACAGTATGCATCTTGTACTCCAGTTGATCATTTGGGAGACTAAAAATTAGGTAATTGTTATTCGGAAAAAAAAAGAAAAAGAAATAAATTGCTGGGTATATGTTACAATTTAAGCTTATCGTTTTAATTCATTACTTTGGAGATGAAAATGCAAATTATGAATTAAAGAGTGAAAAAGGATTGTCATTAAAAGGAGAAAAGGCATCTGAGATTTCAAAAAGTCTAAATTTAAATGAGTCTAAATTTTAATACAAATGAGACAATAGTGACCACTATTAAAAAAATATATATTTTGTTCTTAAAAAAGTTTTGGGAAAGCACATCTCTGTTCTGTATTAGTTCCTATAACGCGTTTTCACAAATCACTGTAATTTCTAGGAACCTATGTTGTTGTAGTTGTTGCTTATGCTCACTTCTCTGATTCAAACATCCCAAGCCCTCTAGGAACCTATCTACCGTGTTATAGGAGGGATATCTACAAAAGCAAAGTCAGACCAAAGATTAAGTCTGGCAGTTCGGGCAAAGAACTTGAGGGTTGGTATATGTACATGGAAAGATGTCTGCTTTGAGGACCTTCTAAAGCATGCCATTGGTTATTCGAATTGCAAAGCTCGCAAGGGATGTCTGCCTAGAAGGAAGGATACCTTACTGGCAAAGCTGGACAAAGATTAAGGTGGCGATTCGGGTTGAGGTACGTCAATTGATTATTCGAATATTGCAAAGTACGCCTAACTAAGAGAAGGGATACTTATACTAGCAAGGCTGGACCAAAGACTGACGTGGCAATTCGAGCAAAGAACTCTAGGGCTACACATATAAGGCATAAAAGGATATATTTGTAGAGAAAGATATCTCATTGAGGTACGGCAGTTGATTACTCGAATACTGCAAAGTACGCAATGGGTGTTAGCCTAGGCTAATGGATGCTTTCATGGAGGAGTTTCTAAGGGTAATTGCGTTACAAGAGAAAGATGGGTGAAGACTTATGTAAGAGTGCAAAATTATAATAAGAATGAGAAAATGTGCAAAATTAAAGTGAAATTATATAAAAGATATTTAGAGCGCGGCGTAAATTTAAGAGCACAAATCTGACAATGCTCACTAGCGGCAGAAAATTCGCTGAACACTGGAGCTTGACCTGAGTTCGATTCCAGCCGAACGGGGGACTGCATGGGCGTTTTCGTGATTTTCCCATATGTAACGTGGATGCGAGTCAGTTTTCTTCAGAATATCCTCCACAAAGGCATTCCTCCTCTAGCCTAGCCCTAGCATGCTTTGCCATCACCAAATGAACCAAACTATCAAATCTGACAACGGCATGATTTTGATTCATCAGTGGCTTATCACTGCATTTTTCTGGGAAGTACATGACATTAAAAGGTACAAAGACAACAAATTAAAATGCAGAAACCGATTACATTGCAATATACACTGCTCGACATTGAAAATGCAACACCAAGAAGGAGTGGTCAAAAATTTATGCAAATTTTAGAGTAGACGCACGTCACTGAGTTATGCGAATGATGTGAAATGCGCAGCTCTCCGACGCACGTGAAGTAAGATATAAGAGAAGGAACGTGCAGAATGGGCAATATTCGTGTCGTTATTTCTGCCAGACGAATTATCGTAAAAAGTTGGTTTTTGTCCCGGAGGATACGCGTAATAGAAGAGAATGCCAGGCCGCCGAAGGCCGCCGTCGAAGGCACTTCCAGCAGATAGACGATTTTACGAGGAGTATGGTGATCGGACTGAGAAGAGCGGGTTGGTCCTTACGTCAAATCGCAGCTGATACGCACATAGATGCGAGGACGGTGCATCGGCTATGGCGAACATGGTTGGAACAAGGGAATATGGGAATAAGGAGGGCTGCAGGTGCAGCCAGAGTGACGTCAGCACGCGTGGATCGACGCATCCGCCGACAAGATGTGGCGGTCCCGCAAGTCACTTCTACTGCGATTCTGCAGCATGTGCAAGATACCCTGGATGTTCCAGTGTCGATTTCTCGTCGATTGGTTGAACGTGGCCTGCACTCACGGCGTCCGTTAAGGAGACTGCCATTGACCCCACAGCATAGACACCAACGTTTAGAATGGTGCCGGACTGGAGCGATGTGGATGACAGAATGGCGAAACTTCCGTGTTCTCGGATGAATCACGCTTCTGTTTTTCCAGTGACAGTCGGCGTATACGTGTGTGGCGTCGACGTGGAAACAGATCTAATCCGGCACTAACTGTGAAACGCCCCACCGCGCGACAACGTGACATAATGGTTTGGGGCGCTATTGCCTACTATTCCAGGTCATCTCTAGCTTGTATTCAGGGCACTATGACGGCCCAACGATACTTGGATAATGTACTGCGGCCGGTGGCTCCTACCTTCAGAGGCTGCCTAACGCAATTTTTCAACAGGATAACGCTCGACCACGCAGTGCTCGCTTCTGCTGACATGCTCTGCAAGATATACAGATGCTTCCTTGGCCACCATACTCTCTTGACCTGTCACCAATCGAACATGTATGGGATGTGATTCGACGCCGTTTGACTCGTCAGACTCTGCCCCTGCCTCGTTCAGCAGATGAACTGTGGCAAATGGTTGAAAGGGAATAGAGAGCCATCCCTCAGGACACCATCCGCACTCTTATTGACTCTATGCCTAGACGTGGTCCTACATCCTACTGAGCCGACGCCGTTCTCGCTCTGTATTCTGACTATCATTTTGAAATAAAGATCACTTATTGCTGCTTGCTCTGTCTTTTTTCCAAATTTCATCACTTTCTGACCAATCCTTCTTGGTGTTGCATTTTCAATGTCGAGCAGTGTAATTTTATAAATTTAAATAGATATTCATGTTACATTACTTTTATTGCTTTCCATTTTATTGTGTAATATTTTTTGATGGATTTCATGTTACTGCCTACATGTTTTTGTTTATACATTATTTTCTTAGCGTACAAATGAAGATTTCTGTTGCATTTTTCATTTGTTTATAATTGCTGCACTTTTATCTTTTAATTAAGCTACATTTCGTAGTGTATATAGTTATTAATAAATAAATATTAATGGCAGATAATAATGCTCTGCTTATGATAATTAGCATTTCCTTCTTATTCGCTGAATTCGGCAATATTTTGAAAGATTTTGAGAAATGAGTTTTCGAGAGTATCCCCCCCCCAAAAAAACAATATGGAACACTACAATATTTATTTAATTATTTATTTTTTGGAATATAATATTGTATATTTTTTGGAATTCTCGTTTCCTCATCCGTGATAAAAGTGTGAATATGTTAGGCTATGTTATTCAAATCTGATAAATCATGAGGTGTATCTGCATAAGAGGAGGGATACCTTCGTGGAGGACTTTGAGGGAAATTGGATAGGACATTTCCCGTTTCACATGTGAAAAAAACACGAAATCCAACCATGCAGTCTGGCCGTAAAGTATGAACAGAGAAAAGGAATAGTTGTTTCAGAGTGAATTTAATTTGTTTGTATTTGCTAAGTTCGAAAGGAAGGTCTACCAGGCTTGAAATGGAAACTAATTTGGAAAATAATTCGTACGTTTAAACAGAACGCAATGAAGTAAATAGAGTTGCTAATACCTGTAGGTAATCCAGTAAATATTAATAAATACAAATTTCTAAGTCAACAAAGGCAAATTTTGAGGAAAAATTTGACGGTGGTTTAAAATTTCGTGCAGTCACAAAAAAGAGAGCCACAGCGCCAAATATACGTTTTCATACACATATACGTTTATATATACACATATACGTTTTCAAACATAGGTTTTATTTTAACACTATATTCTTCTAAATCAACAGTTTGCAATTTTTCATGTTTCTAACGTATTGGCCCAATTCAAATTATTCTAACTGTTGTAAGACAATTTGTCAAACAACAGAAACAAACATTGACAATTAGACAGAATCAAATTATTTGTCAAACAACAACTGTCAAGTTTGTCAAACAGCAATTATAATGACAATGCAACAACTAAATTGGCAGTTGCTGTAGGGGAATACCATGAATAATTGTCATGTTACGATGAAAATAAATGCTCATTAATGCTTCCTTTACATTTTACAGGTACATGGTATAAAACTGCAGGACTGTGGAATGAAACTAACTTAAAGCAGGGCATTCACTCTGCGTTATTGAACTATCTGAATGTTACATCCAAATTATATGTCCATATTCTACAACAGGAAGTGTGCAGATTAAAAGCACCTGCACAGTTTTGTAGAAATAAGAAGGTTTACAGAATAACACACATTCATAGTTTAGACAGAATGTTGGCACTCGCTATTTCCCTTCTAGACATCACGTTCAAGCGTATTTGATGCTTGTCACTGAAAATAATAGTATAACATTTTGCTCCAGTCACTTTACCGGCAACACAACTGTAACAGGTTTTGATGGCTATGAATTAACAATGGTCCCCGCGTTTTTATTTGTTTAAAAAAGCCTTTTTTGATCTATTACTAATTTTTAATCTATTATTTAATCTAATTTATGTTAACAAAAATCATTACTTAGTAGAAGCGAATGTTTGTACATGTCAATCCTTATATAAAGCTATTTGACTGTTTTATCTTGACCCTATTTTGCTGATCTGTTTTGTATCCTATATCCATTGTCAACATCATTCATACTGTGAATAATAGTCAGCTTATTTGCTAGGTAGTTTGAGGACCATCCAGCTTCTGCATCGGCCACAGTGTGATTTCTCTTAAATCTCATCAGCTGTGAAATAATCTTAGGCAAATGTTTCAGTATTATAATCTAAAAGTATACATTAAGCATTATTAACTTATTACAAAGCTATTACAAATGATCATTCTGCTTTCCTGCTTTGTTTTCCGATATGTAAATTTGCTTAAGATCTTTAATTATGCTATCCTCTATTCAGTCTGATAGCCAGACTAGATTTCAAGCATAGAAAGAGGGCATTCTTTTTTGCTGATCTTTCTTCAGCTTTATCCGGTATATTAAGTGTCACAAATCCCATGAAAAATCATTACAACTGATAAACATAGACATCAGTTTTGCAGCCAATACTTTCTAAAATGAGCACACTTTATTAAAATTTATGAAATTAACATTTATATGACAGAAAAGAGAAAGCAAAAAAAAAAAAAATAATAAAATCAGAAAGCTCTGAAATGGTATTTTTAAATTTGAGCTGAAAACAAGAAGTTGAAAGAAAATTCATTTTCAGTATGAAACACAGATGAACCAATAGCTTATCCTAAGAATTTGAAATGGAATTCTTTAAAATTTTGCTAGAGGTAAATTCGATAGTTTCACAAGTAGAATAAGACACATACACACACACACTAAAAAAAAAATAAATGCATAATAACGACTTTTTTTAATATGATACTTGGTTACTCAAAAACAATAAAAACTTTGGAAAACATAATAAAGATATATCACAAATTTGATACTTAATAAAGTGAAATCTATCAGAGGACAAAAGTAATCCATATTCTCTTACCAGAAACTGGTCTTTAGGTAGTGTTAAGGAAGATTTAAAACAAAATTAATTTAAAATTATTAGAGCAATTATGAATAAAAAATACTGTTTATTTATTTTAACAAGAAAATAAGAAACTGTCTTTTAATATAATGAGACTGAGTCACATGAATTTGCAACATTCTGTTTTTAATACATTTATTCAGCACAGTAATACCCAGTTAACCTAATTAATCCATTCAGATTGGCCATATACCAAATAAATGTTTCCAGAAAGAAATAAAGGGAAAATAATTAATTTGTTCTTATAAAAATATCTCACTATTATTATTACATTGTTTAATACTAAAATAGAAATGCACTATGTGAAATATATACTGTATTTAAAGGAAGCACGGCATGTGATATTGTACATAAGTTTCTCTGCTCTCCAAATCAAAAGCAAGTTTACGAAATGCTCCAATACCTCTCATCTTTGTTTCGTAATCAAATTTTACCCCCTTTGCAACATTAGTCGACTTAATAGCATTTCTGATTTTCACAAGTGTAGATACCACCACACTGGGCATATGGTATGAAATAACCAAGCCTCAGATCCATATGCCTCTACATTCTTTTCAACAACCATTCTCCCTCCCCCCCATTTCTACACTGATCCTAGCAATTTCCTTCATTACTTAACTCTTCAAAAAATAAATGAATAAATAAAAACTAAAATAAAATTACAACACTATTTAAAGTAATTTCTCTTTACTGAACAGTAACAAATGACATACTAATGTTCATGTGCCGTCATGGCATTGTTTCGAAAGAAGTAAACAAGCGTAGCGAGCACAGTCGAGTTGTATACTGAACAAATGTTGCATACCAAGTAAAAGGTTTGGACTTATTTCAAAATGTTATACATACCGAAATACCACCATGCATGTATATATGCCCCTTTACAACATGGAAGTTCCATTATGATGTAAATGTGTTTTCTTTCATTTTCTTAGTAAAGCAGGTTAACAAAACTTGAGCTTAGATGTCCCTGTTCTATAATCATTTTAAACCAGTTTTTCTTTTATAAAAATAGGAAAAGAGGGCTTCTCAAAGAATGCTGCATCTAAGGCACTAAATAGTCTCAATCAAGCTACAAATTTTGAATTCAAAATATGGAAACATTATAGCTTAATTGCCCATCGTTCCTGCTATGCCATAAAAATTATCTAAATCTAAATAAATGTACATATCTATATATATATTTTAAATTTTGGAAAGGAACTCATGATATCCTAGCAATGGTGAAAGGGGTGCATGGACCAAAAAAGGTTGAGAACTTCTGCCTTAAAGATTAGTTTTCTTCTCATCAATTTTCATAATTCTGTCTCTATATGCATGTAGCAGATCTTAAACATTCTTACAAATTTTCGAAGTTATTATTTAATACAAATAACATATTTTATCCAAATATGATATATTTTTTCAATACTTCAATATTTTATAATTATATACAAACTTGTGATTCCTTTATATTTACAACATTACACTATGGAGACAGTAAAATATTTATTTTAAACTGTGTAAAACCTCCTTTTAAATCAATTGTATCTATTTTTAAAATGATGTCTAAATGCAAAAAAAACAGTGCAGAATTTGCCTAAAATTAGAACATAATCTGATGGGGCTCTGAATAAACCAAGAATGAAATCACAACCAGTAAATCTGAAGATGCTAACTTTTGAAGAGAGCGATCAATAATACTAAACTGAATTAATTAGCACTATTTAATTGAATCAGTAATATTAGTAATCAGTCTAACAATATTTTGTCACAAATTTAATTCCTTAGCAGAGTGAAGAAATTGATAATAATTGAGGAAAATCTATAATACCTGGTATCTTCAAATTAAACAAATTTTGGATATTAGAGTTCCTGAAATCAAAACTTTGAACTTAGCACAATCTTTTCAAAGTGGTTTAAAATCATTTAGAATCCATGTGACCAGGTAAATATTATAGCCCTTTTTCAGTGTTACTGTATTCAGTTTGAAGAAGAATTAAATATTTTATATTTATTATGAAGTTTATTTAAATGATCTGAACTCAGCTTCAAGTTTCAGATTTAGATATTAATATGGGAAGAAACTAATGATCTCCTTTAAAAATTAGTGATGCACATTTTAAAATACCATAAAATCAAGGACAGATTTTACTGTTATACAAAAGCCTAGATTTCCACTTAGTAGACTGCCGGCCACCCAAATTGCAACACCAAGAAAGACAAGAGATATCACAACAAAATTTATTTAGTAGATAACATGTTGACCAAGTATCAAATGATTAAATTTATAGACTTCTGTGAAGTGTGTTTCCTTCCAGAATCAGTAGCCAGAGTAGCCGCCATTGTTGGAGATCACCGCTACCACATGCCTTGGCATTGATAAAAAGAGACTTTGGACATGTTCTTGGGGTACAGCAGACCAAGCAGCTTCCACACATTGATAAAGTTGATCTGGTGTGGCAGCTTGGGATGTAATCTGGGTCAATCGTTCAGCAACCATGGACCACATGTTTTCTATCGGCAAAAGACCTGGAAAGTGAGCCGGCCAGGGAAGCAATTCAATCTGGCAATTGACGAAGAACCCTTGAACAATGCGTGCCACGTGTGGTCGCACATTATCCTGTTGAAATATGTCTGTGAGCAAGCCCTGAAGGTAAGGAAGGACAACTGGCTCCAACACCTCAGAGATGTAGCGCTGGCTGTTTAAAGTACCGGCGATGCATATTATAGGAGTGCGAGAGTGATATCCAATACCACCCCATACCATAATACCTGGTGCAGAACCAGTGTGGCGGTGCATAACGCAGCTTTTTAGCATCCTCTCTCCACGGTGTCTCCAGACTCGAATCTGACCATCATGGTGTTGCAGACAGAAGCGTGACTCGTCAGTAAAGACAATTTCATTCCATTCTGCCGTCCACATCCTTCTTTCATCGCACCATTGGCGGCGGAGACGTCTGTGGTTCTGCATCAAGGGTAGATGAAGCAATTGACTTCTTGCGGACAGACCACTCTGCTGTAAACGGTGTCGAATAGTACGCGCAGACACTGAATGATGCGTTACAGACTGAATGTGCTGTGCTATGGTTCGTGGCGTGGCTGAGCGATCCGTCCCTGCCATGTGTACAATGTTCCTGTCATCGCGTGAAGTGGTGCACTGGGGTGGATGCGATCGAACATGTCGGTCCGTCGTACCCTCCTGCATCCGATGATCACATATCCGAATTCAGTTGTTTGGTTTCATCCAACACGACTACCAATTTCCCTGAAAGAAAATCCACACTCTCAGTAGGCCACTATCCTTCCTCTGTCGAACTCGGATACTTGATCAAACGATAATCGCTGTTTACTACTAGGCATAATTGATCGTTTCTTTGAAAAAATCACATGAAAAACACAACTGCCGAACTTGAAATCGTCACATTAAAATTAATAGTTTACCAACAAAACTCCAAGCCTTAAATAGTGCTTTGAAGTGGTGCCACAGGCGTGCATGATGGGCGTTTACGCTGAAATTCTAATCATTGCATATCTCACCTCCCTAATCATTGCATATCTCACCTCCACTAATGCATGTTGTAAATTTCAGGTTTTTTGCATGCTTCCTTCAGGGTGTTGCATTTACGGTGGCCAGCAGTGTAATTAAATGTATCTGATTACAATTTGGACAATGTATCAGCCACAATAAATGGAATTTGCTTATGTGAAATTTTACAGCTTTTTACTCATAAACTGAAAAATATAAACTACTCTTGTGTAATATTTGACACAAAAGCTTAAAATAATCAACTGGATACATGAAAATTTCTTAGCCTTTCACAGAAATAATATTCATTTTTCAACCTCCAGACTAGTAATGAATGATATAAACCTGCAACTTTAAAGCAGATCTTAAAAAAATTAATTAATTAAGCTGCAATAAAAAGATGCAGTGTAGAATGTTACAAATGTTAATGCATAAATAACCTTAAAGTTATAAGTTTGCATGTAAAGGCTTTTCTTTTGAAAAAGGTAATACAAATCAAACATTTTCTATATTCAAATTTTTAATAATAAGTTTAGAAGCAGTGGATTACATTACAAAATTTTTAGCAAACAAAAGTATTACACAAGTGACAAGACATTCATGGACTAGAAAATGTATCACAGAAAAGTTTAAACATAAATTTAAAAAAAGTGCAATAGTTGTTCCCCCTTCTGTTCTTTTAAATTATTCATCATCAATACACAGTATAGATTAAAATTATTTTCAGGGTAACTATAATAAAAAAAAATTGATCTTTTTAAAGTATGGCTTATACAAAAATATCAAATGTGGAACAACCACAATGTTCGAATTGGAAATATCACACCCTCATCAAAATTTTCCACTCTTTTTTTTTTTTTAAATGTTAATGCAGAACAATCTATATGCATTTGAATTTTGTATGTCTTAAATATATTTAAACTTTGTACAAAATAACACATTTATTTTTTAATGTTGTTATAAGAAATTACTGAAAAATAAAAAGTAATTTTAAAGACAGAATGAAAGTCTACAGCTATTCTATAGCTAGAGAAACAAAGGATTTGGTGCAATTATGCAATTTATAATATGTGACCCAAAGGTTAACTAAAGAGCTAATTTACATATAACTCAATGTCAAAAAATTACAGATACCATATAAATATTTTAATCTTTAATTTTTCATACAAATTATTTTTCTTTATAAATACATACTGTGATAAAACACAAATGACTAGTATGCACGAGTTCCGCATAAAAGCTTAAGATTTTGAATTTTTAGTGGAAGCATTTAAAACACATACACATACATATGACAAATATTTATTACTTAAAGGGGGGTAAAGAAATTAATGCAAAAAATCATTAAAAAATCTTTCTTAAAAAAGAAATAATATTTAGTTCACAGTTAGCTCAAACTTGATCATTTGAATTGAAAGAAGATTACAAATAAAATTTTTTTAATAGAGTTAACAGTACTCAAAAAATAGATATGCCAAACATTTAGATTGAACTGAAGAACGAAACAAAACATCATGGTAAAAAATTAGGAAAAAAGGGGTAAAAAAAATTCAACACATTCAAACATAATTTTAAATAGAAAAAAAATAATAATAATAAATCATTTTATGTATTCAACATTAAATTTCACTAATATTTCACAATGAATAAGAAAAACCAGAAAATTTTAAAATGGTAGTTGAATATTGTGCACTTAGTTATGAATGTGAAAAATTTTCTCTTAAGCAAACATTATTAAATATGCTCTGGTTAAGATAAAATATATACAGAATAAATCTACTGAGTACATTTATCGCTATTTATGGAATGATATTATTAAGAGCAGTACACATTTAATGAATATTCTCTTTATAGTTGAAGAGAATTTAATTTGATTGTCTTGTCATGGAAAGTTTAAAATACACACTTCCTTCCAATCGTAAATATCTCAAAAACTGAAACATCACAATTATATATGTGATTTGTAATTAACAGCACTTACAATGCATGATTCTACTTTTCTTAGAAAACTATAAAAATAATACTACATGTAAATTATGTAAAAATATGAGTGATTTCAAAGCTTTCCTCACGTGAATTGCACTTCATATGTTCTAAGAATGACTAGGTACGATTATGCATTGACAATAAGCAAAGAATGAAAAAACTCTTAATTATTTCATATTAAAATATTAAAAGCTGGTAATACAATAATATTACCCCAATGATGTCTTCAAAATATAGTAAATATCAAAACTATAGTATGAACAGTAAAATGTTCGACAGAAATGCTTTAATAAGAATTCTAAAAATGTATTGAAAATTCTTTTTTAAGTAAAGTAAGCTTTGAGTAAGCACAGAAATTAAGTACTTAATTTTTTTTAATATAAAATAAATAAAACAGCCAATTAAAATATCATAGAACACAAAAATATTAAAAATTTCATGCTAACAGTTGAATGTATTCCTATATTATTTTATATAACATCAGGAATTTGTATTTTACAAATAATTTATATCTTCTAATAACTGTACCAACAAACTTAAAATACTCATACAGAATTCAACAAGTCATAAAAATTTTCAAACTTAAGGATTAAAAATACATCAACAACATCAGAAAGAAAAGAATATCAGTGCGTAAAGATGAATGTGGCACAGCTTTCAAACTCATATGTGGCACTGTATACTTTTTACTTTAAAATATGATAAAACATTGCTGACAGTTTATGATAATTAGTCTTCTGATTAAAATATGAAACATGTCTATATACATGGGGATTTGACATGTATTAAGATAAATAAGGAGGTGGACGGCGAATCAAATTTTCCAACTCCTTCTGCTTCTTTAGTAGTCCCTTTAAAAAATAACAATAGGAGATTTAGAAAAAAATAACAAAAGTTCAAAACTATTTTATTAATTTATATACATTGCACATTTTAATGATTCACAGTTATGACATCACAATAAGCAGATTATCATAATTTTTGTTAAATAATAACTGTATTGATTGAGGTAATTTGTATACTTAAAATTTTAAGTGGCTATGATTAATTTATCTACATAACATATAATAAGTTTTAACACTCATGGCTCAAATAATAAATATTTAAATTATTATTACATAATTCAAGTTTTAAACATAATTATACTCACATAAGCATATAAAGAACTAATTAACAAAAAATTCTGAGACATCAATTACTTGTTTTTAATTATTTTTTACACAATTATCAGGAACTTTACAGATATTATTACATTTCTCAACTATAAAGTGCACACTTCTAACAATATAATAAATAACTTATAAAAAAGATTATAATTAATTTACAAGGAAAACTATAATGAATATGTTATATATTATTTCTTGGTAATAATTTAACACCCTCATGAATATTTTATATAAACCATATGGTTTACAATAGGAAAAAAAAATATTATTAAATTAATAATGTGAACTTAAAGCTATGTTAGAAGGCCAGTATTAAATAAATTTAAAACTGTAATATAATTTGTCATTACTTTTTATATAAAAATACATTTTTAATTACTAAAGGCTATTTTCAAACACTTGTAAAACAATTTATGACTGTAAGACATAATTTTAAAGCCTCTAAAGTGTTATTTCTTTCAGATTTCTCTTAGAAAATATGGACTATTAAAGTATGGAATGTGGTAATACAAAGGAAGTTAAGAAACACAGATTACACAATAGACAAAAGTAAGCAAAGTTTACCTGTCTCAAAGATGACAAGTTTTGTAAAATTCTGTCCTGTCGTGGTGTAGGCCTGCCTGTTACAACTTCAGGACACACAAGAGGATTCTAAAAATACAACTAAAGTTTAATTAAATACAGATAAGGCAAAGTAATTTTAAACATTAATTAACTATCAACATAAATGAACATTACGAATTAAAGCATAGAGAAATATTATTTTCTGTTGCTAAATAAATATCTGAAGTTTCCCCACACAGATATATATTTTCATTATGTTTCATTTCATTGCACTATGCAGTTACTGTGATTTTTAAAAATTAAGGTTTGGAATAATATGCTACAGAAAACCAATCATATTTTCTTGCTTTTAATCTTTCAACCACTAAGTAAATTTATCTCATCATAGTTCAAATCTGTGTATATTACGAGACACATGGAAGTTGCCATTGTCTTCATCAGTTGAGATTTATGCACAATAGTTCATTTTCAACTCTCACATGGCCTTTAAAAGATAAAATAGGCACTTCCAAACTGATTTTTTTAACCATTGGAGGAGATCTTCATTAGTAAAAAATGTTATGATGATTCACTGTTATGAACCTCCTGCTCTGAATTGCTGATTAGAATTATGACATGATGATTACAACTAACAGGTGTGATGGAAAGATAAATTAGCGATAATGCTGACAAGTTCAAAGGTGCATGTGTTTGCCAAATATGTCATGATTACATTGACTTTTCTACATGAATAGAGCATTGAAGTCTCGATTTGTATGTGAATTTCCCTGGTATTAATCAAATTAGATAAAGTACTAAAGTACAAAAAGTTACGAGATGGCCTCAAAATATTCAAAGACTATGTTTTTATCATCAAAGTCTATTGCCTCGTTTGCTGTTATAACTGTCCTTCTCACAGATATCCTGCATTTTCTAAATACTACAGTTTTTCAATAAATTTCATAAATTTAATATATACATTGTTAATTCTTGCAATAATTCAACCTTTATTGCTAATATTTTATGAATAAACATGCTGAAAAAATATTTTGTATCACACAATTAGCCAACTCATGAACGCAAAAAGTTCTAGCAGAAAATAAATTCTATTCCATTGAATAAACAAATGACAGGGTAATCAAACAGCCTTGTTTCTGTATTAATTACATGTACATACATATGTAAGAACTTTTATATACACTAAAAAAAATTAAATTCTTGGGATTTACTTTATTGAAATATTCACTTTATAAGTTGACAGGAACTACATCTGCAATAAAATTTAAGTATGCACATATGCTTTCCAGAATGAATATGATATTAATAAAATTTATAACTTTGAAAGAATTTTATCTAGATTAAAAAAATATGAGAATTTCTGTTTAAAACTTATTTCTTAGAGTAATCAGAACATTTATCTCTTCTTTAGTATTATTTTTTTCAACAATACTAGTTACATATTTAAAAATAACTACATTAAAAAATATTAAAATAATTTACACTAAACGATGAATTACTATAAACCATGCAGGCTAATTGGTTATAATATCATATTTATATCTTAAATTTTTGGAGTAGCAGTAAGACATAAGCAATTGTATGAGAAATTATAATAAACTGATGATGTGCAGCGCCACTGTACATGTTACATGGTTGTTGTTATACAATATTAGCTACATGAATGTTACAGTAGTAATTACATGAAGTAACTACAATTGTTAAGACTACTAGCTCAACAATATTAATTACATTTTTAAACATTTAGCTAAAGTTCTTGAGAAGTTTCACATTATGTATCATGCTTCAGTAATGCATAAAAATATGTATTAGCGAGAAAGATACCTGATTAGCAGATTTACCCCTTGAACTTCCAGCAGAAGAAGCAGATGCCGCTTCACTTTTCTCACTACTTTCAGCTGAAGAAGCTCGACTGCCTTCGGCTACTCGAGACCTGACTACACTTTCTAGGTCAAAACTTTCTTGGTCACTCCATTTACGTCTCTGTGGTGGATGTGGTGGTGGTAGTTCATAACGAAATGATTCTCCAAGTGTTCTAGGATAAACACCAGGCACATGAGGAGGTGAAAAAGTATGACAGTTACTAACAGGATAAAATGTTTCTTGGCTGTGCCATTTACGGCGCATTGGTGGAAGGCTGGCACCTCCACAAGAAGGTAAAGGAAAACTGTCAATCCTTCTGGAAGGTGATGGTTCAGAACCACCAATGATGGACGGAAGATTATCTGAACTTTGCGATTCTCTTCGATGAAGTAATGATCTAGGCAAACGACTATTATGTGATGGGCTGTAACTGAAATATGCTATAGTCTCAGCAGAGCCACATTCTGAACGAAAAGCAGATGGTTGATGATAACGAGGTGTTGAATTACTCCTGAATGGTCGATAGGACCTGAAGGCAAGATAAGTAATAATCAACATATAACTTATAATCATTGTTTAATAATTCTAATTTTACATAACTTTTCCATATTGAACACTTTTAAACAAAAGAAAAATATGTCACTATATAATTACCAAAATTGAAAAACTGAAAGTGAATAATATAATCAGAATGAAAATGATCAATATTCAGACCATACAATATTAGGTTTATTAATCAAAAAGTATACACAAACACTTTTTGGACAGAAATATAAAACAATCTTAATGGTTTGAAAAAATCTATAAATATTGTATAGAAATGAAAATCACCTTTTTTTATAATAATAAAATATCTAATATTTATAGGCTAATATAGGTTGCAGAAGAATTCCACTGGGTATTTTTATTGAATGACCAAAATCAAAGAGCAGTTGTTGATACGTATCAGGTACCTTGTCTTGTTCTTATTTTCAACTGGGTTCTTATTTTCAACAACAAATTTGCTGTAAGTATACTCAAAGTAATTTTAAGTTTTCATAATACAGGATGTTTCATTAGATAAAACTCCAATCAAGCATACTCTTTTAGAAGCATAAAATGAGGTTTACAACATAGCATAATACGGAGATGTAGCACCATATACAGAAACTGCTAAAAACGCACCCTTGAAACTCTAAATACATTTGAATATGTGGTTTCATATTAACAAAATGTTCTCTGTAGCAGGCCCTACTAATATACTGGATTGCTCCTGTAATGTTGCCTTCTAAATCTTTTAATAAGTGTAATGTTGCCTTCTAAATCTTTTAATAAGTGAAACTTATCTTAGTATGCATGATATTTCAAGCATCCCAAAATGGAAAATCATAAAGAGTGAAATGAACTGAATTGACTACAGTCAAATGAAGATTATTTGATCATCAAAGACAGCCAGTCATAGTAAAAGTTTAAAATATTGCTTACGATGTCCAATTGTTTGACACTATGTAAAGTTCAACTCATAAACTTCACTAATAATTCATACCTTCATTCTGTTATAGATTATTTTACATAACATATCTATAGAAACATCTGCTCCTGAACAGCATATACAACCATCCCAAATAGAAATGAGTTGACTCAAGGACATGCGAGCACTGTGCCTGAACAGAAACAGCCATCTAGTGTGAAGATTTTAGTAATGAATCCAGAATTTTATGGCTCATTTGTAAGTAATATATTTTATTTCTGTATTGAGTCAGACAAAAAATATAAGTGGTTCTCTTTGGGGATTACTTAATGAAATGTCCTAAAAAATAACACTTAAAGTTAGCAAATTTACATCTATAATAATTGAATTCAAAACTTCATTTATTACCAAAAAGTGTTATGCATATTAAAGCTATAATATGAAAGTGAATTGTCAAAATGTAATTTCAGCAGCTGATAGGAAAAATGGCTAGAAATGTGAGATTATATAAGGTTTGTGGTCTGATTTTTGCCATGTACAATCATTTTATATACAACAAAAATCAAATCACAAATGCTTAAATACAATATAAAATTTGAATACATGGCAAAAATAGTTTTTTTATTGTTAAATTTTAAAACAACAGAGGAACCATGTATTGCCAAATTAACACTTCAGCATGGCAAACAATCAAATACTAATAAATTACAAGAATCACATGGATAATGTTAGCTTGAAGAGCACATGTAAAGTCTTCCTGTTTGTTTGGGGAGCATAAACAGTAGATCCTACTAAAAGACAAAGTAGTAAATTCTTGCTATGTTTTGAAAGAACAGACAACTGCAGACGAAGGTTATAACAACCTTTTTATTTTACAGAACATGCACTCACTCTGTGTTCAGAAATTAACCACCACTTGTAGCTAAGTAGCTTGAACACAAAATACTATGTACAAACACAATGAATTAAAGTTTAGCAACACGACTGCTCTTACTCAATCTAAACCATTTAATTAGCTGCACACAGCAAAGCCAAGCCTAGAATATCAATATAATCTAAAGTAAGTGGCTATCACAAAAATACTCAGCTATAGAACTACTTCAACCAAGCAGCATAAACTCAGAACTAACTCTCTTACCATGAACTCTTAAAATCTGCTACTTAAATACTATTTCTTACTCATTTAGATTTGCATATATATCATTTAAATTTGCATTCTGGCAGAAACTTAAAATCAGAAGGGAAAGGAAAGTTTCTTAAAATAAAAAGAATTGGTTAGAACAAAATAAGATCTTTACACATAAAGTGATCACTGCATGTTAAAGTTGCTGTGTTACATAGCTATTTTATTTTAGATTTGACCATACTATCTATATTGAAGTAGCCTGAAAATTATAACTCATTCTATAATGACTCTACTAGATTTTCAAAGAAAAAATGATGCCACTGAATACTATTTAAAATTAGATTCTACAATTTCATACAGAACATAAGATGGCAGCATTATATCGTAATGTCTAATATTATCAATGAAAATTCAAAATAAGTATGTTAAATAGGAACTAGGGAAAATCTTTAAGAAATTACCTTGTTTCAAAATCAGAACTACTGTAGCCAAGTGTACAGTCAGAGCTGCTTGCAGCCCTTCTTGAACGTAAATTAGGATATGATGTAACAGTTGAGCGCCTTGATGTCTGATTAGCTTTTTGAGCAGCAAGCTCTCGAGCCCAATGTTGCTTTCTTAACTCTTGCATTCTTTTGCGTTTGGTAAAATGTGGATCCCTTTCGGTCATCCTCACATATGATTTTGACGGCTGATTCACTCCCCATTTGGGTCGATCATTGACTGTTAAACCATCACTGCACTGAGGACGGCGTTGTGCTTTATAAGGTTTGTTATGTTGCACTCGAATTATACGTTTTGCAACTGGACTGTGAAATGAACTAGAATTGCTACAAGAAAAGAAATTTATATAATTAATGTTCAATAATGTACAATTTATACGGAAAGTATAAAAATAAAACTCAGTTTAGCTTGATGATAAAAGTAATTTAATCTAATTAAAAACCAAAAACGCTGTACTGTGTTAGATACTACACCATTAGAAACACATTTTGTTACTTCCAACAATGCTGCATATGTTCATAAAAGTACTAAATAGGTATATTACAAATTAAATGCATTTTTACATATTATTAATTTAATATGTTGTTAAAAAATAATGATTTAAACTCTTAAGAAATGATTAATTGCTTTTAAATCAACCAGTTTGTTAAAGCGTAATACTACACTAGTGTCCAAAACTTAAGCACCTTTTCCGTTTTTGAACGTGATTCTGCAAAAAATTAATTGAAAGCATTAATTCTATACTACAAAGGTACAATATAGTACTTAAAGAATGAGGAAAGTATAGTAGTGAAAAAAAAATAATGAATGTAACACATACAGTATAAATAAAGAGAAAAAGGTTTTATTGACAGAATGGCATTGGTACAAAAAACTGTCTGGCCAAGAGGGAGAACAACAAACTAAAGAAACTTAAGGGGAAGGATATAACCTCCTTTAGCTAAAATGGCTGTGTTACACTGTCTGTCAATACGCAACACCAATCTGAATTACTGTTGTAACATCGGCACTCTCATTGTATTTATCATTATGTAAATTCCGTATACTAAATTTGTTAAATAAATGCCGCTGATCGCCGAGCCCCTCCCGAGGCTGGGCATAGCAGTTGGTAGATGATTCCAACAGTTAAGCATGAAAGCTGAATGTCTTAAAGGCAGTGCAGCTGCTCATCTGATGGTAAATAAAATAAAATAAAATAAAATAAAATACTCAACACCAGATTATTTAAACTATCTGGGGTTGAAATTCCCATTCTCCAAGAAGCATCTCTTTCAACTGTCTGGTGTTTTTCAAAGATCATGCTGCCAAGCATCTCCCTAAAGTATCCCACACGTCTTTAGTGGGATTTAAATCAGGGCAGCAAGTTGACCAGTCTGTTCTCTGGATATTTTCACTTTCCAGGAGTTCTTGAACAGCATTAGTCCAATGTGACTGTGCATTGTTAACCATAAAAACAAAAATAGGATTAATCACACCCCACAAAAAATGCAGGCATAGGGTTGGATACCTTAGAACTAAATGGATATATTTAAATAAGATAAATCACAGTAAGAAATCTCTGGTAACGAATCTCTATTGAAAACGTGGAACTCTGCTGGTCCTGTCATTATAATGCCTTCCCATATAAGCACGGCTGGACCCCTCTAATGGTCTTTTTCCCCAATGTTAGTGAGATGAAAATGCATCCTTAACTCTCTCCATATCAGCTATCATTGAGAATAATTTGTCAGTCTGAAATGACTCTCATTGATAAAGAGGATGTGATTCCATTAATGATGTGTCCAATCTTTGTGTTCTTTATACCACTCCAAATGGTGCCACCAATGGGCTGCTGTCAAAGGAATGCAGTGTTCAGGATGATGGGTGACTATGGTGCCTTTATAAGTCATCTGCCAGAGTAAACCCGGACACTTGTCATTCGGCTGCTGTGCACAACTGACCAATGTTACCTGCTGTCGATCTCTTTTCATCTGTACAGCAATATATCAGTCATTAGTTACCATTTTTTCCTTGACCAATCACCAACAACTTTTTACAGCTTCTTCCAATTTCTTACAGTTTGTATTACCTTGTGTCACCTGGAAGGCTTTCAAAGCTCATGAAACAACACTTTTATCAAGTCCAAACTCTTGGCCAAGAGACATGAAACTATGCTCATCCTCAAGATTATCAATCATTCTATCATGTACAAAAGCATCCTGATAGTTTTTTCTTTGGGCAGGGGGCAGCCATACTGCACACACAATACCATTTTCACTTGCAGAAGAATGCCTGGCAATGCACATTCCTTTCTTTTTTCAAGTTCCTTTGTAATATGCACTCTGATTCCTCGTGTTTAGCACACTCTGATGTAGGATCCTCTGATATCATGATGCTGATATCTACATATGCATCATCTTTTTGCTGAGTTGGCTTTTCATCATATCGATCACAAAAAGGTCTTTTCAACAGTATGTTGAAAAATGAATTTGTCACTTAAGTTTGCTCACAAGTATTTAATTTGAAATATAAATTAAAGGTCTTATAATACCAAATGGCAATATTCTGGAAACAGGTTATTTGCTAACCTAACTGGATGATAAATGGCACAACTATTTAACACATTATAATGCTCCAAACAATTTGAAAGACAACTAAAAACATTTCTAATATAAGTAAATAAAATAAATAAATTTCAATATCTCACTTAAATTACATACAAAAAATAGTACTTTGAAATTATAATACACTCATGTCCATAAATTAAGGACAATTCGGAGTCACGCGGAAATCAAACTCTAAAATAAATATATCACCTGTAAATTCACTACACACATCTTCAAGAATCATATGCAAATTTCAGGAAGTAACCAGATGATACCGATGGTACGTCACGATGACGAGAGTGTAAGAGAGTGATACATAAGGAATACAGGCAAAGAAGTAAAATTGTTCGCAGGCACTTTATAAGCATTTCAGTGCAATAACCGAATAGTTATGACACAAAGGACGCATTTGGATGATTTTTTACGTGGCAGAATTATTGGCCGTCTGGAATGTAGGCGTACCCAACTGGAAGTATCAGACGAACTTGGAATTGCCCAGAGTGTCATCTCCAGGCTTTGGCAACGATTCCAAGATGATGGTAATGTGAGTAGATATTACAGTAAATTAGTAACAGGTCGCTCCAGACTTACAACGCCAAATGAGGAAAGGTATTTGGCAGTTATTGCCAAAAGAAACTGGCGGAGCACAGCCTCAGACCTGTCTCGTCAGCTCTCTTCAGCCACTGGTACGACCATTTCAAGGCAGACCGTGTACAGACGCTTAGGGCAGATTGGTCTATATGCTCGTAGACCTGTCAGATGCGTTCCACTTACTGCAACTCATTGTCACCTGCGGTTAGCCTGGAATAGAGAGCATGCATTGTGAACACCGCAACAGTGGGCTTGTGTAATGTTTTCCGACGAGTCCAGGTTTAGCTTGCAGTCTGATTCTCACCGGACTTTCATATGGAGAGCTCCAGGTACCCGTTACCACCAAGAAAACATCATTGAACAACACCGTTACGGTGGTGCAGGAGTGCTCGTTTGGGGTGGAATTATTCTGGGTTTCAGAACTGACCTGCATGTTCAAATTGAAACCATAGTCTATCGGGACGTCATTCTGGAACAACATGTACGTTTGTTTCGCAGCGCCATGGGCGTACAATTTGTGTTTATGGATGACAACGCCCGTCCTCACCGTGCAAACATCGTAAGCGAATGCCTTCAATCGGAGGATATCACCCGTATGGACTGGCCAGCATTCTCACCGGACTTGAATCCAGTAGAGCACGTGTGGGACATGCTTGGCCGACGAGTTGCAGCCCGTCAACCTCCTCCTACATGTCTACCGGAACTTCGGAGAGCCTTGCTTTTTGAGTGGTGTAATATCCCCCAAGATCAGATCGATAATTTGATACTCAGCATGCCTAGGCTTTGTACGGATTGCATCGTGGGGGAGACATATAATGTATTAACAATCATACCAACCATGTAATTTTGGTTTTTTGTAAATAGGTTTTTTTTTTGTAATTTGCTCCAGGGAGAAAAATTCGCTAATTTTTTTAATAATATCAAACATTTAGCATCTTTTTTTGCTCTTTACCTTTTGTTTAATAAATAAGCTTTACAAATAAGTCCAATTTGTTTTGCTTCTAACTCTTCCTTTGCCTGATTTTACATTATTCTTAATTTATGGACATGAGTGTAAATAAATAGGGCGATTCAAAAGTCAAAGTTTCTTCAACTGAGGAGCATGTTATTTATTGGTTGACCAAACTAGCACCAGAAAAAATGTCACTACAGGCCACTTTTATACATCATTGAATTTAATAGAAAATTTAGAAATAAAGGAATTAGCTATGCTGGCATAGTCAATCATGTAAAAAAGGTATCTAAAATACAAAAGATTAGTTATATTCTGGGAAAGTTATCAAGTATGATAATATAAATCTCTTGCCATAGCAAGGAAAAAGAACAAAAATGTACTTAGGCATCCACTTCATCCAATTCTAGAAGATGCATCCAAATGAGAAGAAAACACCCAAGAATGTGAGTTTTTATGCAAACAAATATGGAATAGATGTTTTGGATCAAGTGGCCTAAAAATATTTTGTCAAGTGTTCAACTTGTCTTGGCTAATACATGTGTTTTTTAATCTTCTCGATTTATCAACAATATTGATGGATTATCTATAAAGAAACTACTAGCAATGCAAACATTAGATGTCACAATTTTATTTTAGATGTGGCTGAAGAGCTATGAGAAAATTACATTTCCTCAGAGAACTTCTGAAGCTAAAGCTATTCCTTTCACAAATAAAAGCAAACAATGTCAAATAAATCAATGTAAGAAAAATAAAACTGTAAATGTTTGTGCAAAATACAATAAATATATGCGTTTGCCTTGCATGGGAAGAATTACTAAATTAATCATTTGTGTTAATTGCAAAAATATATACTGTAAGTAATTTATTTAATTTTCAAAACTCCGTATACTCATATTTTGTTTAAAAAATAAAAAACAATATTTTATTCTACAAATATCTAGATTGAAAAAATTTTGCAAAGAATCTAAAATTAATATTAATGACTGATACAGTAAAAGAGCAATTGCTGTTGCCATGCAATTCTGTAAAATAAAAAATTAATTAAATTTTTTGAATATTTTTAACTCTGTAACAAAAATTAATTTCACAAACTAAATTTTAATGTACTTCATTTAAAAAATTCAAAAATTAATACACTTTCTCCATTAATTAAGTTGCAGTCAAAATGACCACATACCATAGATAAAGGTAAACTAAATAGTAAAATATATAATATAGCCATAATGCTAGTGTTACTCTGTTTGGTGCAAAATGGAGATGAGTTTTTTTACTGCAGAATGAATTTTTATGATTGAATATTACTTTCCAAACTACAAATTTGATTGTTATGCCATCTTTCTCATGCTCTTTGTCGGTGGCTGCAATATTTTATTTCTGCTTTGGGCATTTAGACCAAACTCGGAAGAGACGGACAACAATATCATTTCTTAAAATGAATACGTCTAGTTTTCTAAATCAGATAACCAAGCAGAAAAGCATACTCTTTTTAGGTCCACAAACATTTGGGAATGTTACTAAACACTTCAACAGTTTTTTAGCAAGAATATGTTGTAAAATAATGTTCAGTCATAAAAATTCATGCTAATTGGAAGAAATTCATCTAAGTTTCTAAAGTTAATAGCATAAACTGGAAATGAAATTTCATATGACATACACTTGTAGCAATATAGAGAAGTCAATCATTGACACTATTTGCCATTAGGCCTATTATGGAACTGTCATAATTTTTTAAAATTTGATGTACATGACTTTTGGATCACCCTGCTCAAGATTTGATGTTTCTACTAATTTACTAATAAGCATGAAATACACATGACAATTATATACAAACCTCTCTGTTGATTCAGCATCATCCACAGAATACTTTCCGTAATGAATATCAGTCTGAGTTCCAAACTCTCGCCTATGACCTGCCTTAGCTCTTACTCTAAATATAGAAGGTGTTAACACTCTATCTACAACATAAACTGAACTTTTCTCAGAATCAGAAACTGGTACTGTTTGCACACCAAGTTCTTTTTTGTCATCTGTGTCATGTTTTGGTTCTGGTTCATTTTTAAATGGACTATTACTTAATTTTAATGAACAAGTTGAAATGTTTTCTTTATTATCTGTAAAAAAAAAACAACTTTATATAAGCTATATACTATTATTCATTAAGTCTGGGATATTTTAATTGACATCTAATAAAATATTTTATATAATTAAAATATTCAAATTCAAACAGTAAAATTTATCTTCTGCTCTGAAAATGTATTTCAAGAATGATACGTAAAAGAAATTAAATGCTACAGAGTGATCATTTATCTATTTAGCATTACATCTATTGACATAGTAAAATAACTTTACATACATCTATTGATATGACAAATAATACTTATGCTTTCTCCACTCAATACGTAAAGTTATAAAATTTTCAAAAACAGGAAATGCAAATACTTAAAAATTATACATGAATATTAGATATGGTATATAGCCTAAAAATTTATTTTTCTGTTTGATAATACATAAATGGCAAAAGCATTACAAATTTTCAATTCCAGAGAAATCTCTCTTAATGAGCAGCAATGTAACCTCAGATAAGCGAATTCCAAAAAAGATAATTCCATTTTCTCAGAGAAAAATTCTTGGAATTCTATATAAAACATTTTTCAAGACTATTGAAGACACATTTCTAGCAATGACCTGCTCATGTTTTGTGGCAACATCTGTACAAAATGTAATATGCAAAGCCCATATTTAATACTTTTTATCTACTACCCACAATTAAGTAAATAATACTGAAAATCAAACAGATTATTTAAATTTAAATCAAACACACAACTTTACATTTCAGAAAATAAAATTAAACAACATTTTAAAACTACTATACATAGTACTATATCAAAGTTACAAATTTCTTAGTATGATGGCGTATAGCTTAAAATGTCTGCCAGTTGACATGATTATATGCATTGTTCCAAAAATTCGCTATGTGTAATAAAAAAAAGAAAAGAAAGAAAAGCTTCACAACATGTGCTGACATAAAATTTCTTCGTAAAGCTAATAAAAGTGTGGGATCCATCATAAACTTCCTTCCATATAACTTCTTACTCTGAGTCACATCATCATCTTTATTCTTCCCATCACTATCATCATCCTTCCCCTTTTCCAGCACATATCCAATTATTTTGCCCTCATCTTGAGAAAGTGTGGCAGGAACATAATTATCTGCATCCACTTAAGCTCGTTCCATCTCTTTGCTAATACTAACCTTCCCCAAACATGTAATTCAATCCAAGATTTGGCCCAAAGTGTTGGACATGTTTTAAAATGACTAGACTCTTCATCACTCAACTCATCACCTACCAATATGATCACAGGCCGCAATTTATGCTGATGGTAATGTAAAACAATGTTCACTACATCTTTCCAGGCAATAAAGTTCTGTTACCTTGATATTACTGGTTACTTGGGTGCCAGTTACAAGAGCTTTTACTGTACCTTTTACAGGAAAACACTTTTTTTTTTTTTTTTTTTTAAAATTTTTTTTTTTTTTAAATATCTGATACTTATATGAAGAGAAACAGTTTAAAACTTCTGGCATTAAGGGTTCCCAATCTGAAACAAAACATTGAAATATAAAGAAATATACTTAATTCATATCATATATCTCTAAAACTTTTAAACTAGCTACCAAATGTGCACCCTATTGCATGTTAAACAGAAACTGAATGTATACGTAATAAGATACTTGAATGAAATAATAGCTTCCTAGAAAAATACTTGAATTAAGCTGAATGAAAGTAAAATACATATTTGTGATTAACTAAAACTATGCTTATGTGCTATATAAACTGACATTTTAAAAAACACTTCATGTCTTGGAAATTACACACAAAATAAACAAATTTCATAATTATGATTAAAATTTGCAATTAAGTATTTCAAAATACAAACCATTTGCACTGGTACTGATGGCTAGATTGGACTCCAGATTATTTGTTAGAGATGATACATCATTGTTTCCATCTTTCTGATCACCTGAAATATTACTTTCTTGATTTTCATGGCTTAGTGGCAATAATTTTTGAATTTTTCTAGACTTTTTCTCCATCTCTGCTTGAGCTTGAGCTTGTTGTACAGCTGTAACTAATGCCTGATGCTTTTTTTCTTCCATTTCCTGGAAACCTCACAGCAATTAAAATCTAATTTATTATTATTTAATCCAATTAAAATCTAATAACTTTGCACTGAGATACATTCTGTTCCATTAGAAACACATTTTGCTAATAGGAACAATGCTGTAAATGTTCTTAAAAATTTTAATTGGATATATTATAAATTAAATGCATTTTTAAATATTATTTGTTATACATAATGCTCAAAAATAAAATAAAGATTTTAATTAGTAAGAACTAATTTAACATCATGAAAATATAATGCTGTATTTTGCTCCAATTATATTGCATTTATTATTAAATAAAATAATCTGTTTGTATGCATATTTGTATATCTCTCACATTACGGGAAAACAGCAGCACATAGAACCACCAATTCTGAACATACGTAGTCCTCCACCCAAACATGCACATCTCAAAGCCAGAATTTTGAATATGGTTTATCTTCTTTTTGAGGGTTTTGAATTTAATGAGTATTCATTAACAAACTCAGCAATTTGAAAGCCAGCAGTAGGACCACTGTTTGAAATAAAGCATTTTTGTCTCTAACATGCCAGACTACTGTGCTTTAGTAAAATGGAAAATATTTAATTTCAACTTTAATCAATAAACTCAATTATTTGTAAATTCAATGTGCTGCCACCATCTGAAATAGAATTCTTATATCTTCAGTACTCCAGCATGTCGCCATTAGTAAAGCATACGATATTTAACATTTAAATTTAATTTGCCTATTACTGATTAATAAACCAAGCAATTTAAGAGCAATAAATGCAGTTTTTAAGAATACTTTTAAATCTATTCAATTTAAATAAAAATGCATTTAAATCATGAGATATTTAACTAGAAATGTTATATGTTTTTTATGAAATTACACTAACTGATCACATTAAAATCATTACTCATTCTTTCATTTTATGATAACAATTTTATACGACTGGCTATGCAAGCACCTAGTCATTAAAATTTCAAATTTAAGGAACAATTACATCACAAAATTTGACAAATTCATTTAGAGAAGAGATAATTACAACTATAATGTAAATAAAATAGCAATTTTGCATAAGTTGGTACATTATCTTTTACTTTTTTTTTTTTTTTTTTTTTTTAATGAAAGGGATATTTTTAGAATTAGTTCTATAGCTGACGCAATGTTTACTGTAACAGAGTACTTACAAAACAAGCATTAACCATCTTATTTCAAAACATGAATAAAACCCAAATTACTTATACATTTAAATCAAGATACCAAGCTCTAGCTGGTAGAACACAATACAAATGCTTGAAATCTCAGAGTCAAGAAGAATTTAAAAATTCAATATTAGAAACTCCTCAAAAATATACTTTGATTGCAATGCTCTAAGAAAATAAACATTAACACAAGCCTATGTATGCTGCATTCTTATGATCGATACATTGATAACTATGTAATAAAAAATGTTTAGCAGCAAAACTGCTCGATTTTATTTTTCCATTTATTTATTATTTTTTTTATTCGTTTAAATTTTGCAATAGCATTAAAAATAAATTTTCAGACATTAAAGAAGGTGTCATCAATTAATATATATTTCTAAATACAGTACAAAGTTTGAGATCTGGATGTACTATATCTGAACCTTAAAGCCAGCAACCACATTTTTTTAAGAATTTTTTTTATGCTTTACGTATGCGCATTTGACTTTGTTCTCCATAATGAAATATGTGGAGAATCTTGATTCTTAACTTCACTTCAGCACTAAATAAAACACCTCGTTATTAAAGAAACAATTATTTTAGCATAAATTTGTGTCATCAATAATTTGGTTCCGCAGTTGCATATCTGCATGGCATACATCTTAAACCGAAATATTCTACATAGCAACATCGTTGATTTTGCACCTATTAATATTTGATATCCTTGATGCCAACCTAGCAAATCACTATTTATTATATTTTGCTTTAACCACCATACGTTTATCAACACATGACAACTTGAGCAATGGCTCATGCAGCGATGCCTAAACAACTTTTTTTATATTAGTAATCGAATAAGAAAGAGTATGGAAACATTTTATGTTGACATTATACTTGGCGATGATTACAGATTTAAATTAAACGCACTAAATGTTGATGATGAAAAATTTAACAAACATTTCTTTCCATATGCTAAAAATAGCTTTTGTAGTAATACTCATAGTCCATAAGATTACATTTGGTGCTATTTGAATTAAGAATAACTGATTTTTTATTCACATAAACCCAGAACTGGTGCCAGCGCTCATATGGCCACACAGGGAGACAGAATTTAGGGAAGACAAAATTTAGAGAAGCACCGAGTAATAAAATTAAGGGATGATAAAATTTTTAGAATTTAGGGAAAGCACTGGGATCCAAAATTAAGGGGGAGAAAAAATTTAGAACTTAGGAAGGCACTTGGTAGCAGAATTTAGGAACTGCAAAGACTGCATCAGGGGACAAAATACCTAGCACTGGCCCTCAATAAGCTTAAGTATATTTATTTATTCAGGCCTCGGATAAGCAAATGCAAGAAATAGACATAAGTATAATAAATAACTAAATTAATATAATTCAGGCTTAATTGTCTCAGTGCATGATAGAAGCAAGACAAAATTTAATGGAACAACTTTCTTTCATCTCCAATCTCATGATACATAGCCAATAATGTATGGCGGACGCTGTTAAGCTAGGCTAAAATTATACTTTACTGATTCCAAGGAATTTCTGTTAATATAGCAGAATGCACTGTTCTGATTTGATTCAGCTTATTTTTTTTGCAAGCTGTTATAATTACAGAAATTTAAGAAAACTAAAGTTTGAACTTTCAATTATGTCAAGAAACAGTTTCTAATTCTGGTGTCGCAGCAGGACCAACAAAGAGAAAGCATGTTTCGATGTCCATTAAACAAAAAGCGGAACTTCTGCAAAAAATGGATAAAGGTATATCTGTCTCAAAATTATGCAAGAAGTATGGCATTGGAATGTCAACTGTATATCACTGAACAAGGAACTTCATGAACTTTTCCAATCCTCACTTGCAGTGAATAATATAAAAATTAATCACTATGCTAAAAGTGACTATTATGACAAAGTGATGTTTGAATGGTCAGACAGTGTCGCAGCGAGGGAGTGCCATTGAGAAGTCCATTGCTAATGGCTCAAGCCAAAATATTTCATGAAGAAATGAACTTAAAAACTGAGTGTACATATTCCACAGATTGGTTAACCAAAGTTTAAAATCGTTGTGATATAATGTGATTAAAAATTTCAGGTGAAAAAGCTCCAGCTGATACTGAAACTGTGGAACTGTTTGCAGATGAATTCATTGAACTCATTAATAGCAAAACATTATCTCCAGGACAAATTTACAATGCTGATGAAACTGGTCTTTTCTGGCAATACGTATTGTGAAATATATTGGCAACCTCTACAGAAAAGGCTCCAACTGATGTCAAAGATTCCAAAGCTAATAATTTTAGCATGCACAAATGCTGCAGAAGCACACAAGTGTAAACTTTTCGTAACCAAAAAAAAAAAAATAATAAATAAATAAAAAATACACAACTTCCAGCATCTAAAGAAGCAAAAATTTTTCCCATATATCGTGCATATAAAAGAGCATGGATGACACAAGCATTAATGTATGATTGGTTTGAAAATCATTTCATACCTGAGGCTCAACAAAATCTGAATTCAGTTGGTTTACCTGATAATGCTAATTCCCAATTGTAGACAGTTGTTTGGCAGATATTTCACTTAAGGTTTTAATGAAAGATAATGTATCCATGTTATTCTTCCCTCCAAACTCTACATCCCTCATTCACCCTATGGATATCGGAATAATGCACATGCTGAAATGCAAATACAAAGCAGCATTTTTCAAATCCATGTTAAATTTCTTGAATAATGGCAAGAGTATTCAAGAATTTTTTAAATATTTTAGCATAAAATCTGTTGTGTGTAGCATCATAAGATCATGGGAGGATGTGCCTCCAGATACTTTAAAAATACTTGGCATGATTTATGGCCAGCTACCATATTTCATGGTGAGGATGATGAAGATGATAGCCATGAATCTGAAGGCTTTTGGATATAAGAAACCGAAGGTAAAATTTTCCAGTTAATGGATTTTGGAAAGAAATGTGGAGAAACGGTAATAAATGAAGATGATATAACAGTTTTCCAATGTGATGACAATGCCCCAATTATCAATCAATCAATGGACAGCCAAATCTGTGGCATGATTCTAGATCCAGAAAATACCGCTACCGATAGTGAAGAAAGTGATAGAGAGGTTATTGAAAATGAAAAAATTTCAATTGACAAGTTAGTCAGAAGTCTCGACTCAGCAACTACAGGACTTAAACAGTGGAACTTTGTAACTGAACTAGAAATTATGTCTGTCTATAAAAATGAAGAGAAAATATTAGCACAAAAAATGAAGCAATTTAAACAATTTACATTCAAAGAAATGTTTAAAAATGAAAAAAATAATATTATGCTTGCTTTTGTAAATTTTGATACCCTTTAGACCATAAATGCTTTATTATTTCACAAATCACGATTTCATATTTTTAATTTTATAATTTCAACATGCCATCTTACTAGATTTAAACTGATGATCTAATATCCGGAAAATTCTCAAATCCGGAATCGCCGAAGTCCTGACGAGTCCAGATCTCGGACTTTGTACTGCTTAAATTAAGCCATGTATAATTAATACGTATTAATGTATTAAGATAAGATTTTGCTGCAAAAAAATCAGCCAAGCTGAAAAACCATATATAAGCCAAATTCTTATAATCCTATTTTAACTTAGACTGTCTGTCATCAAAAATTTAAATAACTGACCATCTAAATTAGCTAATCCATTAGCTATGCTGAAGGTGTCACAAGTCCATACCCATTCAAAATGTACATAAGAAATTTTCTCATTCTTTACTGCACACCTTCATGGAGTAATTGAAAAAAAAAAATGTTGGCTAGCATCGATAGGTCAGGAATTCAAATTCTGGCAAAGCACATTTCTAATTCTTGGCATTTCCTTGTAATCAAGAGGTTGTATCTGGGAGTGTAATTCTTTTGTTGCAAAGTAGTGCATAACTTCCTATAGAAGCAGAGTGGGCCATCAAAAAAATGACTTATTTCATTTCATATATGCTGCTTCTCTCCAACCTTTATAACACATGTTAATTCCAGAAATCACTAAACTCATTATCAGTCCTTCTTTCTGTAGCATCATGAATATCTTTTTTCCCTGGGTGGTCATATTTCTTTTATCTAGTGCCAGTCTTTACCAGCTGCTTTATAAATATTATCTCCAGAGAGAACATATTATTGCTATTCAACCACATTGTTGCAGAACTTCTAGTTGATGTGAGATTTTTGACTCAGGAAGAAATAAATGCTATATTATCTGATGAAACACTAGAATCTTATTATAATGAATCTGATGAAGATGATGAAAATGAAAAAAAAAACCATCGATTAATAATGATAATGAAATTAAGCATAACTAACCTACTTGAAAATCTGTTTGAAAAAGGAAAGGAAATTCTTCACATGATTTAGACCAAGGCAAATACTCTAAACAATGATAATATGAAGTTTAGATATAAGTTGATTGGAAGCCTATATTTTCTACTTCTGATTATATGAAACTGTATGAGTCTGATAAATTTTCAGAACATATACAGGCAGAATTTTGTGCAGAGAAACAAGGCACTGAAGATAGAAAACAAAAAATTGTTTATTTTAACAAATGACATATGAAAGATTAAAAAAACAATGAGCCTTGCATTTACCAAGAATTAATGATCATTCCAGGAACCTGTAACAAAGAAAGTGATTAGAGAAAATGGACTTGATTACTAAAAAAATTCAAATCTTGTACCAAGAAAAAGAAACAGAGGAAAATGGTCCCACTTCAGTTTTTGCAAAAATAAAAGCCTGTTACTTCTCAAGTAAAAGTCTAGATTTCTGGATTATTTTAAATCACATAAATAATGTCCATGATAAATTATAAAGACCAACTAAGTACTATTCAATATATGCTTCAGAAATTAAATAAGCACAAAGATATGATGCATTTCATAAAGTGTTTGACAAGTAAAGGACACAAACTTTACTTTCACCAATATATTACCACGCATAAACTGATGATCAATTTACTTAAATTCAAATTTTATTCTTGTGGAACTGTTACCATGAATAGAAAATTCTTGTTAGACAAAATTAAAAGTTAGAACTGAAAACTGCAGATGAAAGTCTCATATCAAAGATAGAAAATTTCCAAATTTTTAAAACTCTTAATAATAGGTAGATTTACAATAAGTAAATATTTATGTCATAAACAAGTGTTCCAAGTAGACTGTGTCAAAAGAACAGAAGTTAGAGAACCATAACCCTAAAATCACATGTACTTTGGTGGGAGGGGCCGGCATATCACATGCATATGGAAAAAGTACCACATATATTGACACAGCAAAATATGTGCAGTATGCTTCCCATGCATATCAGAGATGAAAATATTAGAAAACTCCCTGAAACTTGTCTCCACAAAGGAATTTACAATGCAATCAAGAATGCCTCAACATAAATAATATTGGAAGTTTTGAAACAGACAAAAATCAAACAATGGCAGATAGTAAATACATAAAATGATATACTTGAAGTACCCAAAATATATTTTTTCAAAGTTCACCTAATTATAATTGATATGCTTTGGTATTCACTCATAGCTTTCTAGAAGCAGTGGTTGCAAACGTCGGGAGGCATTCTCAGTGTACTGGACAAAGGCAGTAATTGCATCACTGGGTGTAGGAAATCACATTCTGTGCAACTAATTCCTGATTTCACAGAATTAAAAATATTCATAAAGAATAAAATCTGAGTTGTAATCCAAATTGCATGAAAAGCTCTTTTTTTACGGAAATTATGATTTAGAGTTCACGGAAAAAAGGCTATCAGATTGAATATTTAAAAAAATATTCTTTACATTATTCTTTACATTTTAAACATTAATTAAACAGACCATTATGGGTAATCCAATTTGCTCATAACAGAAAATCATGACATAAAGATTTATTTTGTATGAGTAATATCAAGGAATTTTTCAGTCTTAAGTTCTGTTGTACAGAGGGCAATCATTGAATACATTTCGTTAATAGTTTATTTGACAAAAATCATGATGATAAATACAAATAAAAATCACTTGATTGACACAAAAAACTAGAAAGAAAATGTTTTTTTAAATCTCATTTTAAGATGGAAATAGTAACACCCCCCTAATATATCGTGAAACACATTCTATAAACTTTGGCTATATAGAAATACAGGACATTTATTAAGTTTGTAGTCATTAGATTTTTCTGAAAGAGAGATATGAAAAATTCAATACGTCCTCTCTGAGATTTTGAACATCAGACCTTCCAGCTGCTAGCCAGATGTGCTTTCCAGTAACAACATGAAGCCACATGGTAAGGTGGGAGAAAATATCTTACTCCCCCTCTTAAAAGACAAGTAGAGAGAAGGGATCCCCATCCCCAAATTCTAGTGGTCACAAATTATCATCCACCACCTTTTAGTTTGGCCATCACAGAGATATTAGATTTTTTGAAGCAGAAGGCATGAAAAATGTGCTATGCCTTCATTGGGATTTGAATACCAGATCTCTCAACTATCACCGGACATGCTTTCCAATTACATCATGAAGACACACAGTAAAGAGGGAGAAAATGAATATGAATGTATAATGAACTACTCCTACCTAAGTAAAAATAAATAAGTTTCAAACAGAATGGAGGTTGCTTAGAGATACAAAATACATATAATTTTTTTTAATTAAATAGATTTACTAAAATGAATGAAAAAGTGAAAAAAAAACACTTTAGCTATCCCAACATTCTTGGTTATATGAAATTTAGAATGAAATTATTGAGTACTCATAATAACACAGATTTAAATTAATATTCACAGACAAAAATTTAAATGAACTAAACACAATTATTCTTATGTGCAACTTTCTCAATTTTTATTTCTGTTGTTTTTTAAAAATTCTATTAATGCCTTGATGTAATGATTTATTAAAACATATAGTTCATAATTTTTAGTCACATATGACCCAATATATTGTGATAATTTAAAAAAAGTCTTACTTTTCATCTATTTTAATAAAACTATATAACTTACAGACTTCTTCCTATACCTTTTATTTCACACATTTTAACCAACAGAAGGGGAAAATAATAAAATAATCACTCCTGCCTCTGAACATAGACAAATGTTCTCTCTTATCAGCACAGCACTGAAATATGTAATATCAACTTTCTTTCTGCCATACCAGTTTTCTTGAACTTTTGCTCCTATACATATTTATGATGACAACAAAATGTTTCAGACCAATCTGATGAAAATTTTTAAGTAATTCTCAAGTGATAGCATATAATCTCTGAAGGAACAATATTACTGATATTTGACAAACTGCCAAAAACTCAAAATGTTGATTTGGAGAAGCTGAATAAATTTCATTTAAAAGGTTATTTTCTGATCAACTGAACGGTGCAAAAATCAAAATTCTCCATCCATTAGTTCAACTCTTAAGCAAAATAAAATATACATGAAACAAAATCCATAAAAAAATTCAGCATTAAAAATTATATCAAATTTTAAAGAAACCATAAAGAATATTTTATTGATATTCATAAATAAATATGTATGCAAAATTTCAAGAAAACCAGTAAAATAGAAAGAGAATCAAAAATCAATTTCATGATTTTATCTAAATAAATAAAGCAAATTAAATTAAATTGCATAACTAATACTTGATTATAAGTTAATTATAATTTGATTATAAGTTAATAATCGTTTACAATAAGGCAAAACTGAATTAAATATGATGAAATAGACCTCAAGAGAATTTATATTTCTGATTTTTTTTGGCAATTACCCGGATGTTCTAATATATTTTCTAAATAAATATAATATAAAGCTTTTAATTTTTTTTCTTCTTTTTAAAAATACCTACTGCTTTTTGCTTTATTCTTTTTTGTTCTTCTTCATATTCTGCTTGTATCCGAGCTCTTTCTGCTTCCAACCGCCTCTCTTCAGCTTCTTCTTCGCGCTTCTTTCGCTCTCTTTCTGCTTGCAACCTTCGCTGTTTTTCTTCCATCTGAAGACGAATTGCTTGCTGATATTCTTGAGCCTTCTGCCGACGTTCCTCTGCCAAAGCAGCTGATACAGGATCTAACTGAAAGCCCTGACCACGCATGTAAGTTCTGTGTTCATGACACATACAAAGGGAGGAAAAGAATGATAAGAAATAGTAATTTACTTAATAATAATTTTGTTTAAATTACTCCTAAAATCAAGCATCAAGATCTGAAATAAAGTTAAAGGAAAGGAATTTTATTCATATTTATAGATTTAATTTTCTTTAGATGTATTGCTAAAAAGTTATGAAATGTTCCAACTTTATGTATATTACATGAGCTACATATACAGTTCTAAAACCTTAACTTACATATACATTAAAATAATTTGCATCTTATAACTAGTATCTATATTAATAATAAAATGTCACAGCAGGTATATTAATTGTCAAATACCTTTTAGGTAACTCAGTAGCACCAGGAAGAAGAGAGTCATCAACTGATACAGAGATACTTTCTGTATCCTCTTTTAAATGATTGTTCCAATTAGGATCAGAAACTTGAGACATATGCAACTGCTCTTGGTATCTTCTGTGTTCTTCCCTTTGATAGTCTAAAATGTGTACCATATGTTTACACAATACATCAGGATAGGGAAAAAATATCATTTGCACATATACTAAGCTCCAGTGTTCAGCTATTAAGAAATATATATGAAATTCCAAAAATTATTTCTAATTAATCTTTAAATTTCTCTGTTGAAGAATTTTGCATTTTTTAGCTATTAAACACATAAATAACTTTCAATGCTACAGTGACTAATATGATATAAAGAATTCACTGTTTTTAATGAATGCCTCCTTTTATCAGTAATAAACTATTAAATCTATGAAATAAAACTTTGCTGGAAATTTCAATGCTAAATTTCCAATACATGGTGAAACTAAATCATTTTAGCACTTAAATATAAAATTTAAAACATAATAACTAATAATTTGCATATTTTACTTTTCATAAAAAAATTTTTATCTTGGTAAATTTTTTCAAAAATTGCATTATTTAACATAACTCAGTACAATTCCACAGTCATAGAATATACAAAATACTAGATAAAACATTGTTCAATATTGTAACACGCTTTTCACACACCTTTAATAACTTAAATAAATTTAAAAACCTTTATGAAATCATTCCTCAGTTTAGGCAGACATTCTTCAAAACTTTACTAAATTAAATAACCTGCTATACTGCAGTTAAGAAATCTACCAAGCAAATATGCAATAAATGTTTGCAGTATATTTCCTTATTATCTGAAGATTTAAAAATACTATAGAACTTAGACATGCTTTTAATCAGAGTATTTCAATTTAATTAGCATTTTAATAACACTTTAGTTTCATCTTAGTAAATAGACTCAATCAGTTTAGTGCAGGTAGAATTGTCATACGCTGATAACTAGGAAAACGGACATCAAATATTTTCCTATGATTAGAAAAGTGAATATATATAAAAGAGTGAAACCTAACTTGTGTTACACTTCTAAGTAATAAAAGCATATAATCCACTTTTACAAGCATTTACAGCTTTATTATTTTTCTTCTAGGATCAACTTATATTTCTCTGAAAAGGATGCCCTAGGAATGCAAGTTTTAAATAACTGTGAAATTTTGATAAGAAATGTTTCTAAACTTTTCATTTTGCAAATAGAAGACCATACATTCAACCACTTTTAAAACACTAAATTTTGATACTTAGTTTTTAACTGTATTTGTATTTTTGTTTAGGCATCACTTATTTAGGTTAAGATGACATTTGATTTCAAAATACGAGTAAAAAGCATTTCTTAACAACACCTTTATGGCTATCAGTTTAGTGAAACTATCAAACACACATAAAATAATTCTGCTGCTTCTCATGTACCTAATTTCATTAGCATTCTCATCTTATTTTCTTTCCATTCAACTTTACTGAAGTGTTACTATAAAATCAGATCGTAATTAATTAATTACATGCATAAATAAAACTTCAAAATTAATGATCTTGTAAACACAAGACATGCAGATTCACAAAATTCAGACATGCAGTTGTTCAATTCTCTGTTTCCATTAACTTCAAACATACTGATGTTAAAAATCAAATTTTATTCGAATTTGTCTTTTATATTACATAATTTTATTAAAAAAATAGGAAAAAGTAAAAATCAAAAACCCTCCAGACAGAGATTTAGATATAAAAAAAATGGGCAACTCAGTAACTATACATGAAATCCTAGTTTAGTGGCAATTAAATTACATTATCAAAAAGAGGGGGAGGGGGGAACTTTATTTTTTTTTAATTTAGCAACTTTTAGTCTATTACTAAAAAACTGATGTAAATAAGTCAAAACACATATCTGGAAAACACAGAATGTGCATGATAGTAAAATATGTTAAAATTTTAAGTTATGTGACCTCAACATAAATTTTGCTTTAAAAAAATGACTAAATGGTTAACTAAAATAGAATTAATTATAAATATTACTGTACAAATTAAAATAAGTTGAAATATACATATTTTTGATAATCTGCCCAGACAAAATTTAAAAAATTAAAGCAGTCAATAAAGGTGGTTTCAAAATTATGCAATGCATGTGAAGGTAATCCGCTTAATCTGCATTTCATTATAATTCCAACTATCCAATACCATGATGCAAATGACAGATGTATAGAATGTAAACGAAAGCATACATAATATTTTTGCTGCCTATATGAAGACAAGTGACAGAATTATGTTTCCACCCTTCCATCACCATGTCATTAGTAAACCAAGGGTACATTACTAATTTTAAATCAATACTACTTTCCAGCAAATGTAATTAAAGCTCAAGCAGTTTTGTCAATTGTTTTCAAGCTAAATGTTAAAAAAACTAATAACACTGTTTTAACTTTAAGTTCAATAGCTGAAAAAGAATTTTCTATTTCACCTTATTTACTCATGTTACTTAAACTCAATTTTTTTGGTATATTAATTTTCTTACATTTCTCAGCAGTATGATTTTTTTTAAATTATATTTTTATAAATTTTTTTATAAAGTTTGTAAGTTTATTATAAATTTTGTAAGTTTACAAGATGTAAAAAACATGCAGCAGAAAATTCAAAAACGAAACTTATTTTATATTTTGTTTCAATATGAATAGTGCTATTAATCTCACCCATTTCTCGTAGCCACTCATGTCTTTTGTATTGTTCACTTGTCCCAGATTCACCAATATCATTCTGTAAATCAAATGAAAAGAGTTCATTATATCATGAAAATATTATACGATAATTTAAAACTCATAAATTTCATTCATTAAAGATCACTAAGTATAAACATCTTAGATTAATAAATTTTTAGTTGTACAGAAATTTAATTTAGGAGATAACCCTTTTCAAACCAGTCACAGTGCACATGTCTATCCTGAACATCTGCAAATACACTGGTCAGACAAAATATTTGAACCACTGTGCATGTGAAATTCTCTGCACAGTCAGTCAAATAAATGGAATAATAAAATGGTCAAATAAAAGGGATGGGCAGGTGATACATAAGTGCAAGATTCCAGACGAATGAGAATGTGCCTTACTGACTTTCAGTTCACCACTTATTTCAACATTTTGTGTATCAGCAGTCATTGTTGGATCAACAGATTGAAATTTATGGTTCACAGTCTCTAACCTGCTTTTTCCTGTTCCTCGTAGAGCTGCTTCAGTATACAGCTATTTCATTTTTTAGAAAAAAGGCCGAATTGCTTCTTCCAGTGCATAATTTATATCAGTTCCTCTGCCCAACAGAAAATGCATTACTGGGCTGTTACAAATAGTATTTATTCTGAAGACTTCAAAACATATGCTCTTTACAACTTTTCTCAATGCACTTTTAAGTGCTTTCATTGACATGCAGTTTAATTTAATGAACCTTTTTGCATACTTGAATGAAAGTTAAAATTCATCTTTCTTGGAAGAAAGATATAGCACCTTCCTCCTTTCTTGGTAAATCAAATACTTTTAACATTTTTTTAAAAAAGAAAATACATGTAAAATACATGTAATACTCAAAGCCATTTTTGTGACAAAAGAATTATGAGTGATTGTGAATAGTCAACATCCATATGGGTAGGAAAAAAAATATGATAATATGCAATTTACTCAGAGCTCTTCTCACATCATAAGCAAACTATATAAAAATTATTGTTAGGTTTGCTGGCCATTTGAAGACTGTTTCAAATGCCAATTTATGAATAATACTGGTGTTATTTATAAATCCGGAAGTATCTTATTTTGTCTGACTTCAAGAAAGTGCAGATCATGACGGCCAGATGCTTTGATAAAAGCAAAGTGAAAACTACAAATCTTGTCAGCTGTTTATGATATGCAGAAGTAGTACTTATTAGAGATGTTTACAAACAAACTGAATGTGAATGTCATTAGTGACTAGGGTTACTAATGAAAAAGGGAAATAACAGTTCTGTTGGCTTGTTTATGTAGATACACATGCTATAAAGGCTGCCATTTTCAATAAATTTAATAACAGTACAAAGAATGCAAAGAATTTGTCAGAATATATAACTCACTGAATGATTTTGTCTACATTATTACGGAATAATTGCCCCCCTCCTTCATCTATGTTTACTGCATAAACACTTAGACATGCTCATTAGACCACTGGTGAGCAGAGAAAAGTCATTTTGGACAGATGAATCTTAATTTTCTTCATTTCATATGGACAAATGAGCTTGTGCGCAATATTTACCAATGAAAAGTTTCTCGTCTAACTGCATTCTTAGACAGAAATAGGCTGATGGCAAGGGTGCTCTGGTGTGGGCGATTTTTTCATGAAATACATTTGATTCATAGTCATGAAGTTTAGTGTTAGAGTTGTCTCTTATTCATAAGAATTAGAATCTACACATATTAGATAAGTGGTTTTCATGCATTGCTACTCATGAATATCATTTTAATAAAGATGGAATATCATTTGAAAAAAGAATTTTAAAATTGTGTAACATGATGTATGTCTAAAACATGAGCAAAAAACTGACAACCTTTGAATAACTAAAAATTGAAACCTTTTTCTTAAATATTTTCTTAAATGTTTCATAATATATGTTCACAGCTTATTATAATAAACTAAACTTATCAATCCATATAAAATAACATTAATATAAATTCTGGTAATTACCTTGACAAGATCATTCATTGCATGACACGGTTCATTTTTTTGCAAACAAAATGAGTGACATGATGAATTATGTTTCACACCTATACTTTATTGAGCCCTGTGGTCCTTATTTCTCGGGCATGCAAAACATTTCTGATATATTTCAGTTCACACTTTAAGCATAAAAACTGTCTATATAAACATTCTATGTGTTTATATTTAGTTGCTGCTGCATATTTAATTTTCCAAAACCCATGAATCATTTTGGGATGTTCAATATGCCACAAAAAATATCCCCATAATATATATATATATATTATGATGATGATATCATCATAACCTGGATGTGTTAACATTATTAAATATGAAACAAATTTCTGCAGAATATAATCATGAAAATAAATTATAGTACATAATTTAATAATAAAATCAAAATAATTTCTTACACCAAAAGCAATGGAACTTTTAAACACAGGTGGCACAGGTTTGATTGGTTGAGCAACACAACTGTAATTTGTGAAATTCTTATTAGGTAGAAAATTATTATGTTCTATTGCATTGGGTAAGTTTCGGTAGGCATTTGGAGATGGAAGGCAACTAGAAATTCCAGCAGGCACAGAACTGGTATACGGCATGGCAGCAGAAGTCTGAACCATCAGCAACTGAGCATTAAAAAACAATAATGAAGTTATTATTGTTTATTTTTCACATACACTATCGAGAGTACAAATAAGTCTTCGCTATTTTCATCAAAAATTGGGGATTTATTGTTAGAGAACGGCACATTACATTTTATTCAAAGTATTGTCTATCACTAGCCAGTACTTTTCCCCATTATTCTGGCAGCATACAGATATTACATTGGAAGAATGCTTCATCTTTTGAGGCTATCCAGAAATCAACCTAGTTTTTGTTATCTTCATATGATGTGAAGCAGCTCAGACAGGCTTCGCATAAGCAATGAAAACAAGTAATAATCAGAAGGAGCAATATCTGGTAAATATAGCAGGAGAAGGAAAAGTTTACATATCAGTGTTTCCAAGTTAGGTTTTGATCGGCATCACAACACATGGATGGGCATCATCATGCAGGAGAATAGATCTGTCATGTCTGGAGTAATTGCAGGCACATTTTTCTTTTAGTGCCCAGCTCAGTCTCATCAAATGTGTTTGATGGAAAGCTCCTGTATTGGTCTGAGCAACTCATAATACATGATGCCAAGTTGATCCCACCATATACACAGCTTGATTTTCAGCTTGGCTGTTGATGTTGAAGCATGGCCAGGGGGTCCCCATGATTTCTTCTTTGGGTTATAGTAGTGGATCCATTTTTCATGACCAAAAACTATGCAATGCAAAAAACACTTTCGTTTACGCTTGACAAGCAGCATTTCTTGTGTAAAAATCAGCATTCAACACTTCTCAGCTTCAGCCCAATGTCCTTGGTTTTGAATCAGTCCCAATGATTTTCAACAATATGAAATTGCTTGTTGAGTCACTCCTAACACAAGTGCAAATTCTACTTGTCTTTGGGAGGAATCCTCATCCAGTAATGCTTTCAATTTCAATCCAATATACTTTCATCCTTCTGCTACAGTCTTTGATGTCAAATTCACCAGTCTTAAAACTTCTGAAACCACTCGACGATTTCTTTCACTTAAGACAGCCTTATCATATGCTTCTACAATTAATGTGCCCCAGCTGCAGATTTCTTCAAATTAAAGAAGTAAATCAAAAGTTCCCATAAATGATGCTCATTTGGCTCAAAACTCAACATTTTTGCATGAAAAAAATAATGATGATGATATAAAATCCCTAATATTTCAAAGTTATGATCTTAGCAGAAGTCCAACCTTATAACATGACATTTCACATCAGATAATTTTAACCATAACTTACTAGTGGTGCTTTTTTTTTTTTTTTCGTCAAACAGCAGAGACTTATTTGCACTCCCAAAAACAAGTATTTTTCATATATACTAAAAAATATGATCTGTTGTTTATCATTGTTATTCATGTATGCAACATAGTAAATAAAATTTGATCATTTAAAATCATCAT
>KK114453.1:240727-258160 GCA_000611955.2 Stegodyphus mimosarum
TATTTGGAAACAAAAAGAATAAAGTTAGATGTTTTATATCTAAAAATCAATTATTATTATTATTATTATTATTATTTTGTGATAATTAACTAAACAAAAATTGCTTCTTTGCCAGTCAATAATAAAAATAAAAATCCTTTATTTTATGCAAAACTTTCAACTCCCTTCAAAGTACATGAAAGAATTAGACATGTATTTAAAAAATTTTACCATTATGGTAAAAACAACAGACCCAGACTTTCTAAAGATGTTCTAAGCCTAATAATTTAAGTAATTAGTCTGTTAACAATTATTTTAAATAAAATACACTAAATTTTAAAAACAAAATCCAGTTAGATACCTGATTATTTGCTCTAGGAGTAATTGGAGCAACTACTTGAGTTTTCTTTGCTGGTGCACCAGCACCAGGTTTTCCCCAGGGATTCCAATCAATCATTTCAGCTAATTAATATAAAACATATTCATTCAATTAAGAAATATGATAACCTCCAAGCATACAGAATTAGATTTACTGAGCTATATTTGTAGAGGACTTCTTAATACAATTACCCACTATTTTTAAAGATTTAACTCCTAGACTGCAAAGTAAATAATTCAACTTTATTTTTAAAAAAAAAATGTACGTAACACCTGTAAATAGATGTACTGCTTTTCGAAGAAATGCATTTATTTCTGAAATCTTTAAAGCTAGCAAAATAGTATCTATAGATAAAATTCAAGTATTTCCCAAAACCAAAAACACTTTACTTGATGACCCTTCAAAAAGTGACTACCATTTCTATGAATGCAAGTAAACATCGATACGGATAATTATAATACTAAGACAGGGGTTCCCAATTCTATGCCAGCAGGCACCATGGCACCCGCCACTGTGCGATCCCAATAAAAATGTTTTAGCTTTCAATAAAATTCTACACGAAAGTTTTCTTATTTTTAATGAAATAGAAATTACGTTCAATACAGATACTAGCAATAAGTGAAATGCAACCAATCTCTTTTTTTATGCACATGTATTATTCTCCATATAACTATAAATTCACCTTGAAAAAGTAAATGATGCCTGCCGTTCAACAGATATTCTAGAATGTGCTGTTAAAGACAAAAAGGTTGGGGACCCCTGCTCTAAGATAATCACTCACTAACCTCCTAAGACCATTATACATGTAGGCATTTTACTGCTTGCCTTAATGACATTACTACTGCAACATCAATAATTACAAAAACAGAAAACACATCTGGGATAAAGAAAAATTTATCAATTATTTACCTATTTATTACTTTTTTGCATTATGTTTTACAGCAATAAAGATTGTTTTTAATGATGGGCCCACATATATCCTTATGGATAATTTAATGAGTTATTTACTCTGTTCAAGAATAAGAGCAAAATTATCACTAAGGGTACCAGGAAACTAACTAACCTGGGAGATACATTTATAATTATTAATACTATCTGCTTTGGCTGCTCAACTTTCAGTCCAATGAGTTACTCATGCTAGATTAAACACTGGCCTTACAAATGGAAATTCAAGAAAATGGCCTAATTATATTTTGGTATGATTCTCATTTCCAGTCCATCCTTTTTTCCATATTATCATTTCCATTATGAATGAAGAATTAGTTTAACAATGTGTGAAAATCTCAAAATTTTATATTTTATATACACTTCTGATTGCTGGAATTTTTAAATTAAGGATATGAAATTTTAAAAGAAAGAATATGAAAATGGTAAAACAATATAGCAACTTTTGAAAATTCATCAAAAATTAGTAAATTATGTTAAAATTTCAGCATAACCATTTAACAAATTTTTTTCACTCTCCTATGGTGTAAAAAGTTCAATTCTGAGACGTTTAGTGTGTTTATTAAACAAACATTTTGTTGATTTTTCATATTTATGTTTATTAAACAAACATTTTGTTGATTTGTATTTTGTTGTTTTTTCATACCTATGAGTGAAAAATCAACAAAATACCATTTCAACATTAAATTAAAAAAATACAAAAAAAGTTTCAAGGTGCTCAGTTTCATTGCTCATCCAATGCCTGCCAGAAATAACTTTATGAAATACATTCATTACAAAGCAATAACTGATAAATATTTTAATATATTATCAACTAAGTAAAGAATATTTTTAAATTTTACCTCTTTCTTTTTCCCACTGAAGTCGTTTTTGTTCAACTTTACTTAGTGGGGATAACTTTGATGGTGATAAATCAGTTTGAGGAGCAGACCAACTTAATGAAGTTGGGCAAGATATAACAACATCAAGAGGACAAGGCACATGCAGTTTATTACTGCTTTCTTCAGATGATGGCACACAAGCACTGAATAAAAAAGTATTTTTTAAATACTATATTTTGTACTTATTTTTAAATGTAAAATTAAATATAAAAAATGATTACCAATACAGTACAAGATCCAAAATCCATATGTCCAGTTTTCAGAAAGATCTAATATTTGGATCTCCTGGCCAGCAGCAATTTTGTTTTTAGAAATTTTTTGCAAAAAAAGGGAAAGAATTAGATTCCAAAAGTAACGTATGTCTAATGTTTAACATATGCAAAGTAGACATTTTTTCATTAAGCATCGAAGAAACAATCATTTGTTAGCATTAATCTGTATGATCAATAATTTGGCTATGTAATCTCATTACTGCTTGGCATACACCTCAAACCAAAACGTTCTAGCAAAGTTCATTGATTTTCTTAAAAACCATATAAGCCTTATGCCAACCTGGGAAATCAATCACCATGACTATCAACTCACTGCAGCTTCAGAAATGCCACACACAGCGATGTCTAAAACAATTTTAGTTTTAAATATTAGTAACTGAATACCAAAAAGCATAGTAACCTTTTATGCTGATTTTATGCTTGGAGTGCAGACTTCAACTAACTGAATTACACTATGTTAAACATGTTGACGGCGAGAAATTTAACAGAAATTTATAAAAATAGATTTTGTAAATGATATTATTCATAAGCAATTTAGTGGTGTTTGAATTAAAACTAACTGATTTGTTATTCCGAACATTTACCACATGGTATATGTGTGCGTGTGCCACCTATTAACTATTCTTACAACTAGAAATTATTTATGATTAAAAAACCCACCAAAAGACACGGCAGATATATAATGGAAAAATAAAACCTTAAATATGTGCCCAAATTTATTTCATCAGAGCTCAGACAAATTTGCATATGCAGAAAATAGATGTATAACCAAATTCAAAAAATAAATATTCAAACTAATATAATTTGGGCTTAACTTCCTCAGCATGCAACATGAGGAAGATAAATTTTAGTAGAACAATGTGTCTTCAGTTACTGATCTCATGATACATCGCCAATAATGTATAGTGGATGCTCACCAAGTTTTATAATAGTCACAAATTGAAAGGTTTTCGGATATTGCAAACTAAAAACAAAATTTTCCATCAATGGAATTTGTGAAGAAATGAGAACTGATAGTAAATGAAGATGGTAAAATTTATAAAAAATTTTCATAAGGGAATACCAAATAATTAATCAACCAATGGATGGTGAAACCTGTAATATAGTTTCAAATCCTGAAATATAACTATCAACAGTCAAGAAAGTGACACAGAAGCCGTTGAAAATGCAAAAATATTTTATTCACAATTTAGTGAGATTTCTCGATACAGGACTTTGTAATTGAACAAGAAATTATGTCTATCTGTAAAATTAAAGAGAAAGTACTGAAGCAACTTAAACAACTTACAGCAAAAGAGATGTTTAATAGAGCAAGCAAACAAATATTGAGGTTTGTGTTTTGTAAATTTTGATTCCCTTAAGGTCACAATGCTTCATCATTTCATAAACAACAACTATTTCAGAATTTCAATTTTATAATTTCTATATGTCATCTTACAAGATTTAAACTGGTGATCTAAAGTCCAGAAAATTCTCAAATCTGGTATCGCTGAAGTCCTGTCGAGTCTGAATCTTGGATTTTGTACTGCATATCATTCACACAGTAAACCCTATGAAGATTTTAAAATAAGTAAATAAACATCATAAAAATTAAATTTACTTCTTAAATGAAATAAAATTCCGTTTAACAAAATATAACAGCAGTATACATAAAAGTCTGACTATCCAGTATTCGATTAAGCAAAAAGCTCACGTAATCTGAATATTTTAGAATTTTACAAAAAAGCATTTTCCTCAAAAAATTAAGTGAGAGATTTGTAACACCATTATAAAGCTTGTTATATTACTAGCATACACATGGTCATCAAATACTGTGTTTAGTGTCAAAAGTGGATAAACATGATGTTGTAATGCAATCATAAGAATTTTGCCTTGGTTCATATAAGCTCAATTAATTCCCGATAAGCCGGTTTAGTAAAATATATATATATATATATATATATATATATATATGTATGTAATAGTTTCTGGAGCAGAACACAGGCATTTGAATTCATAATAAACAGCGAGAATTTTGATGGCTTAGAGATGTTGAAAATCCAGTCCACAATGAATAAGAAATTTGGCAGTCAAGGTAGATTTAATTCAATTTTTATTGCCACAAACATGTTGCGGCTACAAATAATGGGCACATTATTTATGCCGATTCCAAGAAGTTTACATTTTTCATAAATTTGCAGTAAGAGAGAAGGAGCAGACAGACTTCAGTCCAGCGTTGCCAAAGCGTAAAAAGCAAGAGTGTTATGTTCAGGATGAAATCTTACTTCAAATTGAGTTAATTTTGGTTCTCAATGCATTTTCATTTGATAATTAATACTCTTGTAAAATTACTATCGGCTGTTTGAGTTTTAGTTCCATTTACATCATCGGAATTATGTAAGTGTCATATGACATGGATTAACTTCGACATGACACAGTGCAGAGATATTACTATTTCTAAAATAAAGAAGGGAAATTAATTTATGCCGCTAATTTAATCTTTTACATATTCTTTATTTTTCTTACATATATATATATAAATTCTGTCCCCTCCCTCATTTTAGATGAATGTTTAATATTTAAGGCTAGTTTTCATGGGACAACATGCAGTAGAGCAGTTTCTAAGTTACAGAACCTTGGCGTTAAAAAAGGCATGATGTGTGGCTTTGTTTGAAAATGAATGAAAGATGGTGATACAAAGTGAAAAACTGCAAATAAGTTATTTTAGTCTTCATATGTACCCACAATTTGTTTATGTAAAGAATAATCTATTAAACTTCTATCAGAATAACTCATGCAAATTTGGTGGCACCTTCATCAACTTTCATATTCGGTAGGATTTCATAATCAGATAAGATGCTTTACTTTTAAGGCCTATGAAATACACAGGCTTCTGTGTTTGAAATGATTTTCCCCTTGAAATAATACATAATGTTTTGATATTCAAGCTGCTAAGAAACAAAGATGACTGCTTTCATAATTTAAACTGGAAATTTCTTCACTTGGCTCTTCTAGCCCAAATTCCAATTTTTTATATGCCCTACTATCGAGAATTTTGGCATATCTGAAATATGCTATTTCCCAAGCATTTTGTATAGTTGAGCTTTTACTGTAATAAAACAGATCAAAAGCAATGAATATTTTGAAGGACATAAATCAATATCACCAAGACAAAAAAAAATCTGCAGCCATCGGTTGGCCTGTTAGGAAGGATTCAATGAATTTGACATACATTGTTAGTGAACATTTTCAATAGCTTCATGAAAACATTTAAAAAATTACTTATGATTTATTTTAATTTTTAATACTAATTTTTAACAATGACTTTTGAAGCAAAATTCAAATGCACTATTTATAAACAACATTAAAAAATAACAGCTTGTTAAATTTTTTAATTCCATGAATGAATGTTTACTTCAAAAAGATGACATCTTTAACACCAATTATTTAATGAACAAAATTTTTATAAATAAAAGATTTATTTTTTAAATAAAGTCAAAAATAAAACATTCTCCCCCCCCCCAAAAAAAACACAATTTTTGAATTTCTGAATTTGCACATAATTCTTCATTTTTCTACATAATTTTCACATCATTTTATATATTTAACATAATGAACAACAAATTTCTAGACACCCTCCCTACAGTACTCCACTTGTGAAGCCACTTGCAATCGTTTTCATTTTCCCATTAATGTCTCAATAATTGCAGTTCAGGAAGATCTTCAGACGGCAAAAAAACGTAAAAGATAGTTGTCACCAGGTACAAGATTCGTCCCGAAATTAATGGGTGCCATTTTCTTCTGCTGCGACTATCTGTAGCACAGCATTGCTGCTTGCACAGAAGGGTGGGAGGAGTCTTAGGAACACAATGCGACCTGCGCCAATCAGTGCCGAGCTCCTGGAAAGTCACAGTGCCTGTTTCAGTGAACCCTTGTGTGAGTGCTCAGTCGAAATCAAGATGGAAAAAACTCTCAAGCAGCAACACACAAAGTTTTGTTTCAAACTTGAGAAAAGACCGTCGGAGACGTTTGCATTGCTTCAGTCCTGATTTGTCCCCATCAGACTTCCTTTTGTTCCTGAAGATAAAAAAATCCCTCAAAGGGTAGCATTTGGGGACCCTGGAGAACATCAAGGCGACTACGATGTGGTTACTAAAGGACACCTCTGTGCTGGACTTCCAGGATGCATTAAGCATGGATATTGCTTTAGAACAAGTGTGTGAAAGCAGGAGGGGTGTATTTCGAAGAATATTGAATAACTGTACAAATTGGTTCAATCAATTTCTTTAAAAAAAAAAAAAAAAAAAGGAGGACATATTACTTTTGGGACAGACCTTGTACTTCACATATCTGGTGATAAATATTGATATATATCTGCAGCTTTCATATTTATTGCCGTTAAGAATTGGATTAACTGTATTCCACAGCTGGCAGGGCAAAATTATCAACTCAGAAGACTTTCTTAAATATCTTCTGCATTATGAATTGTACAGACTAATGCCATGAATGCTAATGGCATCAGATTCTATGTAAAGAAGGCATCTACACACACAGTCATTATCATACATGCATGAAATTTCAAATATTACTCACAAACGGACCTTATTTAAAAAACAACTATGTAAAAACAAATGTATTAAACATGAGCTACTTACCTTACATTATTATACATATTTTTCTTTGGACTAGAATCAATACAATTATTTTCAGACACAGATTTGGCATGAAATTGATCTTCATTTTCATGGCAAGGATATATTTTCTCAGATCCATTTACAGCTAATAAAGAATAAAATCAGAATAAAAATTCAGAAAGGTTGAGAGAAACATAGTTTTAAATACACAAAAATCTGTTAAAATAACAAAACATTAGTGATTAAAATGCACTAAGTTATTTCAATGAATATCTTAGCATAAGGATATATTTAATCCTTAACTTAATTTTTTCTATTATAATAAATCCCACGTTTTTAAAATCAAAAATAAAATTTTGAAATACATTTTTAAAATCTAATACTGAAATACAGACTTGTTTTACTTTGATTATATAAAAATAATGCAATTTTACTTTTATAAACTGATATAAAAGGAAGTGAAGATTTTTTCTAGAATTCTTTTTCATTTGACATTAGTTTTCATACATCAGATGCTACAAAATTAAAAAAAAAATCCCTGACATTGAATTGCAACAAAAAAATTATACAATCATTTTGAGTTTTAATACTTACATCTGTTTTAACACTTATTTTCAATATGTACAATATTTTAATTTTTAAACTATTAAGGAATTATTTAACAGGAAATTATATAGCTTAGAGTCTACAATACTCAGAGGCATGTTTAAAGCTAATAGAAATCAAAATCCATAGTTTCCAAACAAAACAAAAACAATTAGCTACAATAAGAACAAATGATTACTAAACACTAGCAAAGTACTAGCATTATGAATAAAACACTGGGAAAAAATTTCCATCCCAAAGATCTTTTAAGTTGGGTTATGCTACTATGGGTTATGTTTTTAAGTTGGGTTATGCTTATTATGAATATGGCAAATCACATGAAGGCTTCATTTATCATTTTTTGATTAAGTCTCTCACGTCTCCTTTTTCCATATCTGTAAACTCTTTGCTACCAATTGCTTACAGTTTGTTCGATTTTAGCTTCCTTTTCATTCCATTGAATTTTTTAAAATTTGTTGGTAACTTCAAGCTACAGCTGATACCAGCAAGCATTCATTGTTAATGAATGAATGTTGTGTTATGTATCAATGAAATTCTAGCACTGAATAAATTAAATGGAAACAATTAAGATATATATGTAAAATCATGTTCCATAAATCTGTGCATCGGAAGTGTATAGAGTGCATGGATTAACTGTACAAAAATTGTGTTTACTGTATAGAAGCACATTTTCTTACATTAGTTTTTTATTGTTCAAAAAGAATTCAAGTAAAGTACGTACCAAATATTAATAATAATAATAATAATTTTCTTCTCCATTTCAACCTTAAATATATCAGAATTCAAAATACTCCTCAGAAAGCAACAAGTAGTATCAAAAACAAGGACTAACATTCTGCAAGCATTTTTAAGCATAATATACTGGCTTCGAAAAGTTATACACATTAGCAATTTTTGGGGACTAATATTCTGGCAAAACTTTTTAAACATAATAGACTGGCTTCCAAAAGCATTTAGCAATTTTTGAAAGTGTCACTGAATTAGAATGTTCGAAAATCACTGCAGATGCAGATGGCAGTATGCAAATATTGTATGTTACATCCAATCACAATTGATTGCCCAAATATATGTCATCTAGGCAGTCACTGAAGAAAGGTTTAAGGAGATTATTGAAGTATTATGAAGTGTTTAAGGAGATTCTTTTAAATGCTATTATGGAGTATTTATAATTTTCAAAGGATATTTTTTATGATATTTATGTTTCTATGGTTCAAAAAAATGAATGACAAACAATGAGCAATATCATACTGTTAGATCCATTGAAGCAGGACATTTGATCAAAGATGTTGCTCTTTTCTTTGGCACTGATTATTTAGTAATTTCTAGAATGTGGAAACATTTACACATAAGCCAAACAGTTGTGTGGAGACTTGTGCTTGGTCAATCAAGGGTTACATCCCTTCTGAAGATCAGTACATTGCTATAGAAGCCAAGCGAAATCAACAAAAGCGACCTCTACAACTACTACACGCATAGTTGCAGCATCACTTAGTGAGACAATATTTGCCAGTACTGTGCACCAAAGGCTTTACATGAAGGGGCTGTACACCTGAGTACCAAATGTTTGTGTTCCACTAGCCCCTCCCAGAGGAACAATATTAAAGTGGTGTTATCAACAAATCAACTAGATTTTCTCAGATTGGGATAAAGTTATAATTACAGACAAGTCCAGATTAGTCTGCAGAGCCACAGCTTTGATTTTCAGCACCCAGAGACAGCTGAAGATTTCACTCTCTTTGGCTTGCCAAGAATGGAAAACATTTCATTCTAAAATTACTGGAATTCTTGGATTTCTAGGATGCTGCAGCTAGGGCAGATGTATCCCTTATCTCCAACTTAAATATGCCACAGGTTACATGTGTCCTGGATTCAAAATGGTAAATATGAAATTATATGGAGAGAAGGAGGCACACTGAATCAGGTCTAGAACATCACAGAATATCAGGAATTCAGAGATGGCAGCAATCATGCTGTGGGCTAGAATTTTAATGTGATGTTGTACCCAGCCACACATCTTTAAAGTGGGTTATGTGACAGCTGTGCAGCATCAGGATGAAGTCCTATATCCACTGTAATGATTCTACACTCTCGCAGATGGTCCTAATTTTCTTTTTATGGAAGAAAATGCCCATCTCTACTGAACCAACATTGTTAACAGGTAACTGGAGAATAAGCTTATTTTTGTATGAAGTGACTGCCATATTTCTCCAACCTTAAATTCAATTGTAATATTTAGGATGCCTTGAGCCTGGCTCTGCATGTTTACCTCCTCCAAGAAGTCTCAGATTGTTGCAATCATCTTAATGGAGAAACGACCATTAATAACATCTGAGGAGGTTGATCACCTCATTGAAAGCATCGGTAATTGTTTTAGTTTGTGTGAAGGTCTGGGATGTTCAGAAACATTATTTGTTTGTTTGTTTTTAGCTTTAAATATCAATTTGTTAATGATCGAAATGTGACATCATCATACAATTTATGAAAATTGAGTATTATTTTAATTTTATTACATAATGTGCCTGTTTTATTTCATGCATGAACCCTTTTGGTACAAGTTGGTGTTAATGAAATCTTTACTTTTTCTGCATGCTTAACTTTTGAAATACATTAAAAATATTTAAATATATGAAACTAGTTTGTATCTCTCCCTTGGACCTATTTGGCCTTCTGTCTGCATTGTGGTTTCTAGTTGCACTATTTTTGATTTAAATATTGATGGATCCAAAATTAGAAAATCTACAAGTTCAGACAAGAAGCAAACACTTATAAGTAAAATATGTGCTACAAATTCAATTATACAAAATACACACTAAAATTATCACATAAAATTCAACAATAAATACAAACATAGCATAACATAATAATGACACAATGAAGATATCAATACAATCAAATGGATTCATATATCACAACAATATTCAATTAGCTACAAAATTATTGCTTATCCACTTCAAAAAAGAATTGCCTATGCCATAATTGCTCACTCAACTGCTCCAGATATGCCTCACACATGATTATCAATCTGTTTCTTTTAAATATCACATCATTTACCGCACATTTAATCTGCCAAATTGCTATTCACCGGTAAGTAGTCATTACACTACTAGCATATAACTATATTATAATCCATGTGACCAAGGAGCCTATTAATCATAAAATCTTTCCTATCTGCTTTATCTTTGGTGTTGTATTCATGTTATAAAATTATAAAATACCCCCAAAAAATTATTAAAAATCTTAAAATACGAAAAAATTCTGTAATCTCCCTAGCTCAGTGGTTAAGGCGTTAGACTCGAGACCGAAAGGTCCCGAGATTGAGTCTCGCTAATCACTGCTTAATTTTTCCGAACTTATAATATTTTTATAAGTTCTTTTTGTCTCTGTAATTTTTCTCAAGTCATGTTGACTTCCTTTTTATTTTTCCTTAATGTCTTTCATGTATTTTTTCCTATTTCTGCTCCCTTTAATTAACTATGTTGTGGTGGTAGAGGGTTCTTTATCCTAGGCACTCCGTAATAATTAATCCTTGGATTCAATTAGCTAGAAAATATGAATCACGATCTTATCGTTGTCATTTTAATGTTGTGGTCATTATTTTGTTAATAAATTTTATTATTATTGAATGTCATTTTCTTCTAATATCAATATTTTCTTACAGCACCTGTGTAAGAATTTTCGTTACATAATTGAGCATTAAGTTTTCCATTGGACAGCCATTTTGCCCATCTGAGAAAATGTACATGAAACTTCCCAACATACATGAAATTCCAATGATAGAAATTACTTTGATAAATATTATCGGTGTGACTGAGATTATTGATATGAATGGAATCTAATTTTCTCCATTTACAAATAATGCCCAGAACCATTCTGTATGCAAAATAAAGAAGCATCTGCAAAGGGTTCAGACTTCCATTGTCTTGAATCAATTTTATATACTTGAGTGCTCTTTTCTCTGTTGCAGGTGAGAAATTTAGAAATTACTTACTGCTTCACGTAGATACTTGATTCAGGAAACTTTCCAAACATCAAAACTGGCAGTAAATAACTGATAATATGGATAATTTACAACTATTTAATAAAAGACCTCTTGTGACTCAATCTTTGAGGCATGGAATCTGCTTAGGAACCATTCTAACACATGTATATCACCTGACTCGATGTTTAGGACATGAAGTCAGTTAGGAACAATTTCATAATCAAATACATCCTAAAACGACAGATTCATAATCATCCATTGTACTGATCTTATGTTACCATTATCTTGACCAGAAAATAAATTATTTGATGACACATACACACACACACACACACACACACACACACACACAAAAAAACTATATGCTGATTTGATGATGACTCAGATATAATAAAATCTGGTGAAAAGATTAAGGTTAAGTAATTTTTTTAACTTAATTTATCATTATTATATTTTTTTTAAATTTACTGGGAAAGTTCTAATATATTTTTGCAAATGTAAGATGTGTGAACAAATAGCATATTTAATTCTAAGCTAGAAAGATTAGCATATTTACTATAAATCTTCATTTCAATGTTATTATGCAAGCAACCAGGTTTGGATTAAGATCTTTAAAGCCTTAAAGCACTCAAAACATTCTGGTCCTCCTACATATGTTTATGCCAGTTTGCCTTCATTCTTCTCTCTTTTGGTTTTTGTTTAGCTGCGCAATGCATTTGATGGTAAACACAGTAATCGGAAATTTGGCATCATCTTTCCTGAACAGCTAAAGTCTATTTTGTGGCACCTCTTTTCCTTAATGCCCTAAGCATGTGCTTGTATTGTTTAATGCTTAATCCAGCCTTGAGAGCAAAAAAATTTTTCTGTGCAAAAAAATTAGACATTAATTTAGACATTAATTTTTTAACAGTGTTACTGTCTGTTGAAAGAAAGTCTTGAAATTGCAGCCATGATTAATTCAATATATTTCGCAAAGAAAGCGCGGGGGGAGGGGGGAAACATGCTATATTTTAAAAAAGAGGGAAGAACAATTAACATTAATAAAACTTGCATATTTCCATTTTCAATTATTTTTAATTACCCTTAGAAGTTAGATTCAGTATTTTATTACTCTGAATATCACATTTCCCATTTTAACTAAAGAACTTAACTACATAGAGAACCTTTGTCCAGACTGGATAAACATACAAAACTTAAAGAGACATTGAAGACATCTTTATTATATTCCAAAAGGAAAACAGATGGTGACACACCCCAGATAAGATACTCAATACTTTTTAAAAGCCAGAACAAGCTAAAAAGAAAATTTTTTGATGCTGCTGATGATGAAAATGATGACAATAATAATGCTTAAATGTTCAAAAGTAATCTTGCCTGCATTCTATTTTCTACCAAATTTTCATTCAAATTTCAAAGCAAATGTGACTTTACCAAGCATATATAATTTGAAAGAGAGATCAGATATACACTTTAAAAGGAAATTTACTAAGTTTTATGGTTTCATAATATATTTCAAATCATAATGAGTGCTGCTGGCATACATAAATAAAGCAGAATAAAAGGTACTTATGTATTATGCAACCACTTTGGCATAATTTGGTGATTACGTAAAAGTTATTCATATGGTTGCAAGTTGGTGTTTTTCATGAATTTTTTAAGAAACTTTCCCAAACTATCAATATTTATCATAAGTCAGCAGACATCAACAATGTGTGAAAAGAAGGTACTTATAGATTATCCCTTCAACCATGAAAGTTGGCTACCATTAAACCATAAAAGTTGACGGAAGCTTGCCAAAATTGTACTATTGCTTCTACAGTTTGGTTTATTTGATTATGGCAAAGCACTTGAGAGCTATTTGCCAAATGGGCCGGATGCTTTCATGGAGGTCTATGGAAAACTGGCTTGTATACACATTGCACATGGGGAAAACCAAGAAAACGCCCATGCAGATAGCCTGTTCGGCGAGATTTGAACCCAGGACCGAACAACCAGTGCTCAGTGACTTTACCGCTTGGTCACTGGTGGGCCCTAATCACTTCTGTGGAATTCTGAAGGAACTAATGATTCTATTTAACAAGCAGTCAACATTTGACCCACTTCATAAAAAACTTCTGTCAGTTTCCACTATTTTATTAAACCCTTCGATTTTCCAAGGAGTTGTATTTAGATTTTTATTCTATATTTTCTAAGAGTACAAACATTCTGTAGGTAAATTTTAATCTATTACTGTTTTGTCACCCATATTCAGCTGATCATATCGTATAAATTAGTGCATAATTTTTTTAATGGTAGAATTCCATACCTTTCAAAATTAACCACTTGTTGTTTCACAGAAAACAATTCCCAAATTTTAATCTCTCCCCCCCACACCAAAATGACAGTATGAAATACAGCATTAACAGTCAATTTATACCATTATTCATAAAAACAAAAGGTAGCCAATCAAGAATCAATAGGATTACATCAAACGAAAGCCCAGAAGTTTTGAGTGTGTTGTTAAGTCATGTTTATCTATAACTGAACCCTGCTACCTAACTGTTTCCTTTAGAGATACTGCTGTAAAATTCAGCATTCTTGCAGACATTTTAACCCAGTTTCTTACACTGTTGGCAAATTCTACAAACAGATATTTTAAAACTAAGTTTAAGACATGACCGTTAGAATTTGGACCACAACTAAAAGAATGCATATGAAAATGGCGACATTGCTTGACTGCAGGATTGTTCTGAGCATGGCCGCCAGTTTTTCACATTCTGAAAATTTGGTGACTCCTATTAAGGTGGTTGTAATAACACATAAGCACCAAAAATATCTAATTTTACAATGTATACTTTTTTATGGGTTTCATCTTCATTTTTTACCAATTTTTAACAGATTCATTTTTTTAACATTATTTCTTTTTATATTTTTTCATACAAAGATAACACTTCAAAGTGTATTAAAGACATTCATTATCATGGTACTAATATTTGCTTACCATGGGCTTGTCCAATAGCTTCTAAAATCTGTTGAAACTGTGACTTGGTAAGAGTTACCGTATCATCTTTTTGCAGATCTTGAGAAATAGTGTGTCCCCAGCTGTCGGGTTTAACTTCAGCAATTGGCACTTGTCTTGATTCATCTCCAGTAGGACGGACCATTCTCATATATCACATATTTAAAATTTGACAACTTTACAGCTGCTTTAAAACGAAGTAAAGACAATGATGGATATGTAAACACTTATTAAATCCCATCCTGTCAACCTGAAATTATCAAAATTTTAATAATTTGCATTGGTAAAATTTTTTCTAAAATTAATTGCACACATTCAATCACAGTGTGTAATTTAATTTTAGTAAGTTACCGATTAAAACTGCTACAACTAATATTAGCACTGATATACAGTTACAAAGTATAGTTAGCATAAATAATAAATGAAAGTGGAAAAAAATGTGAATTTTGCATTCAAAAATTGAAACTTAAATTTCTATATATGCCTAAATTAATATAAAATATGCAGAAAAAAATTATAAAAAGTAAATGCATAAAACTAAAATAAAATTATTGCTATATAAAGAACAGACACTCTCGAGATAATTTTTTATTTTGATCCTTTGGATTTCAAAGAACTCATAATTTAATATATATTCACTTAAAGTCAAGAGCTTGGTATAGTATCGAAAGTTAATTCCTTTTTAAAGAGTTCTGCTTTGAGAAAACATATATTCATAATGCTTATGAGGAAAAAAAATTTTTTTCCAATTTGCAAAATGCATTTTTTTAAAACTTTGACTATTTAAAGTATTCGCAAAATTTACGAAAAATTTGCTATGATTACTCAACAATCATATGACACGAAAAAATAATCAATTTTAGGCAGCTACTGTCAACATTTTGCAGCGAAGTAAAAAAATACTCACTGGATTGCAGAAAAACGAAATTGCGAAAAATATTGCAGCATTCTGCACGGATTCGTGGATTTGGAGTGATTAACGACAACACTTGATGAAGAATGAAAACAGAATTTATTAGCTAGTATTACTCAGGACAGCTCCAAAAACTTGTTTACAGTCATTGAAAAACTATGCCAAACCCGCTGAAACAATCAGCAATACAGCCTTCAGCCTATCAGGCTATAACGGTGACGACAACTTCATGGCAAAGCACTAGAGTACAGCTCCCGGTTCGGTTCGGTCGTTCTCGGAACTCAACGCAATCTTGAGACTCTCCATGCTACAACTCGCGATGCACTCGATAGCCTCAACGATGCACCAACTCATGATACACTCGACGACCAAACAACACTAGATTAGACTACGAGATACTCTACTCCATGTACCAGTAGGGTTTATATATCTTTCAGCCTGCCTCTGAGAACATTCTGGGCCGAACCAGTAAGAATTCGTTCTAAAATGTTCTCCATCCAATTGCCCATTTAGCGACAGAATTGGAGAATTCTGTCGCCAAATGAGCAATTTTGTGCCAAATCTGGCAACCATACCTTTCCTGGACATTTTCTGGCAACTTTAAACCCGTTTTACGGGGAAGCTATTTTACCACGTGATGGACAACTCTATATAGTCGACTATGCGTTTAGCATGGTGACATGAGTATCAGTCCCAAATGTTACATGAATCCAGCATGACGGCAATGTCATATCCGGGGTCACATGGTTCTTATATGTCAAAGCTGACTACATAAGCCATGCCACTTTTTTCTGACTTCACTTTCACCGCCCGATGAAAATGGCTTACTACTGGCATCATCATGCAAAACGTCCTAGTTTGATGTGCACTGAATATATGTTTTCTATTGTAACGACAGCGAATATTAACCTAAATGTATTTGCTCTCATAATTTCAAAAGCAGATACTGAAACACTCCGTGATTCTCTGACAATTTTTCTGAAGAAACATTCTGCTTCTTAAACCAGTCTAGCTAGTTACTTGAAAGCAAAAAGACGATCTTTCGAATAGAGGCAGAATTGTCTTTGTCTGTAGCATTTCTCCAGTCACAGGCAGATTATAGATTCTATGAATGATGATAAATCATATTGGTTTTCTCAACTTTCTCCTTGCATCCATATTTCTGTCATGAAGAGAACTTATCCAGTCTCGACAGCTACATGGTATTAATTGTAGATTTAGAGTTTACTCGGTAGATTTAGAGTTTACTTAGTGATACTGGATATTGATGAAATTTCTCATATATCCGATTCTCCTCGAGCTATTTGCTATTATTTATTGAATTATATATAGTTAACTTCTACAACAAATTGTTAATTTTTCAATGTTTATCAGGCGTTATTATTTAAAAGAGGCATCAATGAACCTGTAGCCTGCAATAATATTTTCTTTAAATATGGAGTCAAATTTTTAATTAATGCAAATATTGATTAAATTCAACGCTTTTATTGCTAACAATCTTACAATCTGTACAAAAATTGAGGCATAAATGAATCTTTATTTTAAAAAACATTCAGATTGATGTTAAGACTGGCTGCATTAAGAGAAATTATGAAAATGTTCGCATTTCCATTAGTCATGATATTACATTTTGTTTTGACCTTACTTTTCTTTCACAATTTTTAATTAGAGGGGGAAAAAAAACCTGAAAGCCTTCAGATTTTATACTATGCTCAAAGGGGCATTTTCAATGTTTTGTGTGTTACCTTTACTTATTAAATATCATCTTCGCACTTAAACCATGAAACTCAATTCAACAGCAATATCACATAATATTTAAAACAGCATATCTTTAGAATTTCTGATACACAGTCTCGCGTGCTGGAGTT
>KK114453.1:258345-274124 GCA_000611955.2 Stegodyphus mimosarum
TTTTTTCACAGTGCGAGAAACGTACACACATTCATGCAGATTCTTCATTATTTGATTTCTTTAAATATAATGCAAGGCTCTAATATTTGATGGCAACAATTTGAAAAGTGAACCAATGCAAAATGCCAAAACGAAATAAATAGCCCTTCTGGGCAAATTGCCCCTTTGGTTTAAAATTTGCTTTATTTTAATTCATTATTATAATTGAAAATTAAACAAACTCAGCCTTAGATTGACAAGGATTGGTCGAAAAATTCCGTATATTTCAGGAGAGGCAGGTACAGATCTCTCTTTCAGGAGCTAAAATAATCTGCAAGCTATTGAAGCTTTAGTACTGTCTGGTAATTGCAATTATGTGAAAGAAGATGGACACCAAATTCCTGACAACTCTGATGCTTAGTACAGACTTTATTTATTTAATTATTGAAGAAGAGAGAATACCTGCCGTTCTCCGTCGTATAATACATACAGTTCTGGCATATGTTATAATATGACTGAGTTTTACCTTTTTAAATACAGTCCCCCCCAGCATTACATTACTTCTTGATCTTTGATATTTAATTATTATTTTTTGTTCTTGATATTTATTCCTTTATTCAGTAAACCGTCAGGACTCTAACCTTTTGATTTTAAAAACTGAGCTCTGATTCAAAATTCAGTTTCATTACTAACTTAAAAAGTTAATCCATTATGTATGCTAAAAAGGTGGTCTAAACGCACTTATGTAACAGCGCAACCAATTTGATAGATATTGTCAAATTTTTAGAATGCGGGCCAAAATCTGGCAACAATTGGCATAACCTCCAGTTTTACAAACAATGTTGCCATTTTTATGTGTTTGCTGTATTCCAACACCTTTATGGACAAATCGTAATGTTTTTCGCCTTTTTATGACTTACTTATACAGATATGGACCTTGGAACAATATATATATATATATATTTTTTTTTTCAATTTGATCATGGCAAAGCAGTCAAGGACTTATCTGTCTAAGAGAAGGAATACCTTCGAGGAAGACTTTACAGGGAAAACTGGCTCGTATCTATGTTAAACTTGGAGAAAACCACGAAAACGCTCATGCAGCCAGCCCATTCGCTGGGATTCGAACTCTGGCCGCGCTACCAGAGGTTAGCGCTCGGCCACTGTTGGACGCCCATAGAACAATAACCAATGTATATGTGGAGTGTGTAATGACTCTGACCGTTCACTGCCGTGAAGCAATAGAATTTCATCTAAGGCAGCCAGCCACTATTCATGGGCGACCAATACTCATCAGAATTAGTGCTTTATGAATGAATAATACGAATGCATTCGCAACGCTCAAAACACTGCCTACAGACAGTACCAGTAATAGGTCACTATCTTAAATACCGCCCCATTCACTTTAAAATATATGCTTGCGGTATTTATTTCCAGTGAAACAAACTGCGGTAAAATTGCCGCAGGAATACGCTATTCCGGCCCATATTCACTACAGTGGATGAATTTGAATTAATTCTTAAAGCGATCGCCACGAAACTTCTACAGAACAAAATCAATAAAAGTAAATTTATTGAATAATTTTCGAGATAGATACCCAATTAAAACACAAAAATGTATGTATGTGTTATATAACACGCAATTTTTCGGCATTAATAGTCATTATTCTTTTGTATTGCAAAAAACTGCCAAACTGCGCAAAAGATGGTTGCCCTAATATGTAAGTAGGCATTTAAATTTAAAAGCTTCTGATCGAAAATTTATGCAGATGTTTATCCATCTTTAGGTAATATAACAGCAAAAAGTAATAAAAAGGGGAATTCTAGACGAATAATAAATCAAAACGGCGCTTCGCACAACAGAACGATTATAAACATCACACATCAATTCCATTAATGCTTGTTTAGGCATGGATTATTCATCAGATAATTAATAAAGTGATAGGTTAAACCAACGTTACTATTGCTAGAAATGCGGAAGTACCCTTTCTTGTTAATATCATGCTGGCAAAAGGCAATCGGCGCTGTTCAACGATTTTCGGTCCATTGCCATTAAAGGCACGTATGAAATTCCGGTGAGGCGTATGAACCCCCCCCTCCAACTATTTCCGAGTAAATGCAGTTACTTAGCTTGGCAGAACTTAACACATTACACGAAATTAAGTGCTTCGGTTTTGTATTTTTGGTAACAATTTGTTGATTCCGTTGCTAGCATAGGAACCGCAACCACTATTTTATGAAATGGACAGGATTCGTACTAACACTTTTCTGTTTTCAGAATTGTAGAATAAATCAATTTTCAGATAATTAGTGAACTAGGTTGATGCTTTTCTATCAAGGTATGTAGTGCAACAGAAATTTTAAGGCTACAAGCTATATATCCTGCCGGAACTCACTAACGAGACTTTAAGGGGAATGAGTAAGGCAATCGTCCAGGGCTCCGAATGCAGAGACGTGCTGCGCCAAATAATCAAGATTTTTCGAGAAGATTAAAAAGCCTCTTTTGCGAAACACTGTATCACGTTCCACTATTTTTGCTTTTAACGAAATGGCGTAAAATGCAATAAAGCCGTCATTACCTAAACATCTCAATTTTCGAATGTCATTAAAAAACTATTTCTCTTCCATAAATCTTAGCTCTTGCAAAACACTTAGAAAAACTTATTTACACATGTCTTCGGTAAGTCAACGTACAAAATAAAATATTATTTTGAGAGTTAATATTAAATTCAACGTATTACATTATTACTTATATATTAAAACACAAAATAAAAGTTGATTATTATATAATTACACAGTGCGCCTCCAAATTTTCAGGAATAATTTTTTAAACAAATTCTACAACGCTTTCTAAATAATAATGAGGGCCTTTATTACTAAGGCATCTCAACTATGGAACTAAGAAGTAGATGGAGTGGGACGTCGTGCCCCCAATCTCAAGCCGGAAACGACTAAGATTTCACACCCTAGTCTTTTTCTTTTATCGACCGTCGTCTAATTTCTCATTACAATGAGATGCGGCGGGAGTCGACGATACTCTCCACAATAATTTCCACACTATTTTTTAAAAAAATTTGAAGCGATACAATGGTTTGTTGTTCTGCTACTGGATGTTCAGTAAGAGCTGAAGCATCAAAAAATAAGTTTTTTTATACATAAAGTAATTTATATTTTCCTTTCAATTCTCATTATATCAGCTTTCTTTTGCGTTAGAATTCTACAGGAGCGGCTTTTTCTGCATTGAAAGTATTACGATGGAGATAAAATGGTACTGAATACAAAAAATGCGAATTTCAAATCGAAATTTCAAATATTTTCTCTTTCGAAATTTCTAATACACTCATGTCCATAAATTAAGGATAATTCAAAATCAGGCAAAGGAAGCGTTACAAGCAAAACAAATTTGACTTATTTGTAAAGCTTATTTATTAAACAAAAGGTAAAGAGCAAAAAAAGATGCTATATGTTTGATATTATTAAAAAAAATTAGCGATTTTTTCTTCCTGGAGCAAACTACAAAAAACCAATATTACATGGTTGGTATGATTGTGAATACATTATATGTCTCCCACACGATGCAATCCGTACAACGCCTAGGCATGCTGAGTATCAAATTATCGATCTGATCTTGGGGGATATTACACCACTCAAAAAGCAATGCTCTCCGAAGTTCCGGTAGACATGTAGGAGGAGGTTGACGGGCTGCAACTCGTCGGCCAAGCATGTCCCACACGTGCTCTACTAGATTCAAGTCCGATGAGAATGCTGGCCAGTCCATACGGGTGATATCTTCCGATTGAAGGCATTCGCTTACGATGTTTGCACGGTGAGGACGGGCGTTGTCATCCATAAACACAAATTGTGCGCCCATGGCGCCCGAAACAAACGTACATGTTGTTCCAGAATGACGTTCCAATAGAGTTGGCTTGCCATGGTTCCAATTTGAACATGCAAGTCAGTTCTGGAATCCAGAATAATTCCACCCCAAACGAGCACTCCTGCACCACCGTAACGGTGTCGTTCAATGATGTTCCCTTGGTGGTAACGGGTACCTGGAGCTCTCCATATGAAAGTCCGGCGAGAATCAGACTGCAAGCTAAACTTGGACTCGTCGGAAAACATCACACAAGCCCACTGTTGCAGTGTCCACAATGCATGCTCTCTACTCCAGGCTAACCGCAGGCGACAGTGAGTTGCAGTAAGAGGAACGCATCTGACAGGTCTACGAGCATATAGATCAATCTGCCCTAAGCGTCTGTACACGGTTTGCCTTGAAATTGTCGTACCAGTGGCTGAAGAGAGCTGATGAGACAGGTCTGAGGCTGTGCTCCGCCTGTTTCTTTTGGCGGTAACTGCTAAATACCGGTCCTCATTCTGCGTTGTAACTCTGGGGCAACCTGTGCTGTAACGTCTACCCACATTACCATCATCTTGGAATTGTTGTCAAAGCCTGGAGATGACACTCTGGGCAATTCCAAGTTCGTCTGATACTTCCAGTTGGGTACGCCCACATTCCAGACGGCCGATAATTCTACCACGTAAAAAATCATCCAAATGCGTCCTTTGTGTCATAACTATTCGGTTATTGCACTGAAATGCTTATAAAGCGTCTGCGAACAATTTTACTTCTTTGCCTGTTTTCCTTATATATTACTCTCTTACACTCTGGTCACTGTGACGTACTATCGGTGTCATCTGGTTACTTCCTGAAATTTGCATATGTTTCTTGAAGATGTGTGTAGTGATTTTACAGCTGATATATTTATTTTAGAGTTCGATTTCCGCGTGATTCCGAATTATCCTTAATTTATGGACATGAGTGTATTTTCTCTCTGTTAGGTTTAATTACGAATGATTGCCGTCCAGCTATACCTGAATGAAAACCATTGACTTTACTCGAGTATCAAGACTATTGGAGCACAATATCCAAATTTTTTAAAGAAGTCTAAAATATTTTGACATCAAATAGCTCTTTCGGATGAAAGTAAATTTAACTTTCGACAATCAAATGGACGTAGATTAGTACGAAAGAAAGCTAGCGAAGCCGTGAACGTGGAAAATATATAAGCAAAGGCAAAACACAATGGTGGCGACATAATGGTGTAGGAGTAAAATGGCTGCAAGTGGTTTTGGAAACTTGAACAGTTGTTGATGCTTTAAATAAACAGGATTATCTGAACACTTTAAATATCAAATTGAAACAAAGAACGCAAAACTCAGCCTTTCTGGAAATTCCTACTTTCAACAAAATGATGATCTCAAACAATAAAGGAATGGTTTCCAACCATATATTTTGGAAATTTCACAACAGCCGCCATACAAATATATTAGGAAAAAATTGAAAGGAAACTTCACAAGTACTCAAAACCAAATACACGTGACCTTACGCATAATTGAGTTTAAGAATGGAAAGCGTTAACAAAGAAATAGGCTCGAATTTGGCAAATTCAGTGCCTCAGCATCTTCAGGCGGTTATTAAAGCGGTAAGATATTGCATTAGGTATTAAAACGTTTTTCTTTCGTTTAATAAGATGTTATGAGAATGAATAATTTTTCACTGTATGCACAGAAAGCTTTTATTTCATGTCTTAAGTTCTTTGCGTTAAATACATGCTGAAATATATTTTGGTGACGATTTCATTCATTTAAATACGAGTCAACATATTTAAAATTAAAAATTCTTCATAAAATTTTAAATTACATGCAAACCATACAAGGTTATTAAAATTTCTCCCCTTCACCGTATAGTCCCACCTCACTAAGTGTGCAGCTTCGTCCCAGTTTCGAAGAACAACACCAGAAGCAGCGGATCCAATAGTCTCCCACCCTTTTCCTGCACCAAATCCCTCCACAGTACTTTCGGCTAAGTGCATCGATGCCGAACTATAAAACAAGAATACTTCGCCTTCCCTGTTAGAATGCTGAGTGTTCTCTTATCATTTCGAAAGTCTCTTATCATGCTAGTGTTCTCTTATCATTTCGAAATAAAAAATTTGAAACTTCGTATTTTAAATCAAATATTTTTTGCAAGAACGATTAACTAAATATGAAAAGAAATTTAATGATCAATTTAATTCAACTGAAAGCTTTCAGTTCTTTCCTAATATAGAGTTCCAGCTTTTCGCTCCAAAGTGCTGCAGAAGTGAAAATGTTAATATCATTATTTCCATGGGAACAATATAAAATATTCATTATCTAACTTGCTGCAAACTGCTGGAATGCAACACAAATTTAATTTATTATGTTTCGCGAGATAGCGTACTAAAACACAGCATCATAAATTAGCTTTAATAGATAATTTGGTTAGTCGAGAGAAGTTAATAACTGCGGTAATCTGGATATTCCGATACAAAGTTTCGGAAAATTTCAGTACGGTTAATTTTTTCTATAACTGTCACCATAACAGTTTGCCCCATTGAAATTAATATCACAGTTTGCTCCAATGACATTTTAAAACTACTAAAATTTCTTCCTATAAGCTTAAATTTTTCTACTTAATCGACTCAAATTTTACAATTGGTCTACTCGTAAAATACTTAATCATTATATTTTAATAAACCGAATTTTCATAGGAAGTTGAAATAACTTTAATTACTTGTAAAAAATAACTGAAGTTATTTTTTTACAGTTTTAAGCTTTCACACAACGATACAATGTAAGAAACGGCTTTCAAAGGGAAAAGTAACGTACAATTAGTATTTGTAATTAATACTATAATTAATAAAAATGAGCGCTCTGAAAATAAATGAAGCGACTGCTTACAGTAAAATTGAAAAAACGGCACCGTTAAAATATCATTCTCTTTTCGTGACTTTCGCACTATTATTTAATTTATTACACTTCAATTTTCTAGCATTTCTTCTTTTTACTTCCTTGTACGAAATAAAGGTAGTATTGCAATCCCGAAAAATGTCGGGTATCGTATTTCGACGAAAATATCCATTTTGACCGCTCTCGAATACATTTGAACAGTGTTTTTGCGTGATATTGGTACGTATGGACAGAATAAAGGACTTTTTTCCAAAATGGATTGTGAAGACATTTTTTCGGTGACATCTGTATGTTCCTATCTACCTCTCAAAACTCAAAAACGAGAAGTCGCAGAGCGTTGAAATTTTGTATATGGGACTGGTATAACATGTAACGCACCTACCTTTTTGGTTGCAATCGGCCGCACCAAATATGTATAATATATATTTATAACATTATCAACAATTTAAAAGCTTAAGTGGCGCTAAGTCTAACGAGGCCCCATTTGTTTACATCTGATACTCAGTAGAATAAAGTCAGTTGGTGCAACAACTTGAGTGTCTTTTTTCCCACTGGGACCAAAGGTAAACTTTCAATTTTGTGCACCAAAATTCTCATATGACAGCTGTAAACCATGAAATTTGAAATGCCGGGAGACTTTTTGCGAGAAAATCGGGAGGTTTTTTATGATGGGAGGCGACGCCATTTCAGAGGAGCTCCAGACTGACTAAAAGTCACTCGCATGCACTACATAATGCATAATTCAGGTTAATGAACTATTTCCAATATAATTCTTCTGTAAGATATTGTTGCGTGCGTGGATTGAACGCACACAGAACTGATCGTAGCTTGATAAAATTTATTTCTCCAAACGAAACACTTAACAGTTCTGGAAGTTTCCACATCACTGTCACAAAGCAAGGTTACACTTTAACTACTAACAACGTTAAACACGACGCAATGCAAAGCGCACCTAAAAGCGACCCTCTTATTGATATCTCAACACTCCGAAGTCAGCTCCGAACTAACAATTAAAAATTGAGAAACCAACTGTCTCTGGTCTTACATAGCTTTTCCCGGCCGCCGAGAAATCTTTGGTACCTTCCATTTCTCAAAATTACTGTTAAGTTACGTATAAGGGCTGGATACGGTTACAGATACATATAGGAATCAATTACAGTTACACATATACCGGATCAAAATGTCGCCAAAACCTTCGCCAGCTTGGCCAGATCTCGCCAATTTAGTGAGACTCATTTATCTCAATGGTAAATGGACTCGCTCCTATAAACTTATTTTTCATATTACATTATACAGAACATACTACAATTTCACATATAATTCCACTAAAATTGTTTACATAGATACAAAATTCGTAACACTATATTAGTATTTAATTAGATATCCTAAAATTTACGCTCTTTGGCTAATTTTATTGTATAATTTTCTTACACTTTTATAATGAGAAAATCCTGAAAAAGGAACAAAGTACTTTTAAATACGATGGAAACAAAATTAATAATTAAGTGTAAATAATATTTATCTGGATAACCTTAGTTTCATTAATTGAATAAATTTCATTTATTGCCGGGAAAGACTTGTCTTAGTAAAGGCTAAAAAATTAAAAACCGAGAGACCGGGAAATGTGACGAAAAACCTGTGTAACCGGGAAATATGAAAAACCACGTCATATACATAAAACAATGGCATTGTATAGCCGTCATTCCGAAGAATGAAAACACTGCAAGGATTAAAGCTATGAATGAGATTTAGCTACGACCAAGAATCAAATCTAGAAGTTTCGAATCCGTAGGTCGATATCTTAAACATTACGTCACCTGACCATTGATTGGCTTTTTTTATAAATCAATGTCTTCAAAATTTTCGATCAGCAATTTGGATGCTTACACGCATTATATGATCAAATTACATTCATTACATAAATTTGTTTAATCAGTTTTCATAAACATTTGAAGCAACCATTACAGATTGGTAGACCATCACAGATCTTTTTTACAGCAGAATTACACGTTTGTTTTGCCCATTCCAAACTCACTTTGGGTTAAAATGTGCTGCTTAGTTACGGTAAGTCGGTATTTATGCATCGCACTCATTCAGATTTTGGACTTATCCACAGAATGCAAAATTTCCCTTTAACTGAGAAAGCATTTTCTTGGAATGTTCTTCCGCGAATCAGCCAAAGAGACTAAATTTCATAATTTTTCACTCTGGTGAACTGTCTGAAACCCTAACACGAAGAGCATGAGGATGCACATTTTTCGACCAGTCGGCTAGCAAAACATCATCCAAGAAATAGCAATCCAGCAATATTATCGTTAGTAATCGCTCCAGTCTGAATCAATATGACAGAGGTCCTACGAAGGTTAAAATAATTTAACTCCTTAAATTTAACAGAAGATACCCATTTATACTTATAAAATGAAACTCCGCCACTTGCAAGTATTTAAAATGACATATGCTGAAGTTTAAATTCAAGTAACGTGGACGGAGACCATATACAAAGTGATACAAAACTGGCTCCAGTAATTAACGGCGCCCTTTAAACGTCGACGAGCAAATTGGCTAAAGCCGAATTAATCTTTGGCAGCGCTGGCAATAGGATGTAAACTGCAAGCAAGGTTGCCAAAAGTTCTAATTCAAAGTCATTCAAACCCTCGATTTAAATACTCTAACATCTAATTTGCATTTTGGTGAGGATACGGAAAGAAACAATTACAATAAAAATTTAAATCATAATAACTGGTTAACATGAAATCCTATAAATTATCCCAACAGTTAACTTTTTTCACCACGAAAAAACTACCACCTACTCCACTGTGAGAAATATTTGGTAGATTTTTTAAGGTAATATAAATATCGAGGGAGAGAAAGAGTATTACATTCAGAATCGTTGTATTTATCTCAATGCAAAACCAAAACTAGGGAATTATTGAGTTCTGATACCTAATAGTAATAGGTTTGAATATTGAAAATTTTGGTAATTTATATAATCAGAATTCAAGCAAGGAGTTCGAAGTTGCGAGTCTACATACCGAGACTGGAATTCCAAGCAGCAGGAAATACATCACGAGCTAGAAAAGAATGATATTAGATATGGGGGGGGAGATCACTTCATGACGTCAACTGCGCTTGCTCACCTCCTTATATCCCCCCCCTCTTTTTCATTTCTATGAACAATACCCGAAATTCACCTACGAACACAGGAACAAATTAAGGAGATCGATTTTAAAAGCAGTAACACAGAAGGTAGAATGCGGGTAGTCTTTTGCAATTACCACTCTGACCTACTTCCAAAAGCACAATCTTCCGCAATCTTTGACTTTATTGAAGCAACAAAAATTATCAGGAGTACAAATTATCACAATGGACTGTACTGATACGCATAAAACACTGGCACAAAAATTTTCCGACTGCGAATTTCATTCTATTATGAAGAATGCGAGGCACGAGCGTCTTACTGCGGTTTCTAAAATAATCTAATTCTACTTAAACGACAAGCGAATACGGTTTCAAGATGACAACGACGTCACAGCATGTAACATTATTATTAGTATCTATTACAAATATAAAGATTTGAAAAAATATAAAATGAAACAGCGCATTTAAAAAATTCAGCGCATTTAAAAAACGCGCTCAGAGCCCGCTTCCTTCTTTAGAGCGGATTAGTTAGCAGCAGTTAAGATTTTTGGAAGACAATTTTCCATTCAGAGGTTACGAACTATTCAGTAAATAAGAGTAAAAACTTCAGTAAGCTAATTAAGAAGTGTAAACTTAGAAGATTTAGAATTAAAATTATTTAACTACAGCTATTACAATTTTTTGTTTTCTACATATTATTACATAATAAAAACTGTCGACAACTAACGATAACAAATATTTATTTTGATGTATAAATTAAGTATACGCTGCTGGTAATCACAGTGCTAAAGAATCACTACAAGTAGTTCAAGGTACCATTTAAATAACATCCAGTTTATTTGATAAAATGCATTTAGAAGTTCATTATAAACGACTATGAAAAAGCAATACCAAAAACGATCCAATACACTAAAAGGTAAAAATGATTAAGAAAAAACGCACTTTTGCTAAATTATAAAAGGCGATAGCTACCAAGTTCGATAGAAGAAATACAAGGTGGCCTTATAAAGCTAAGCATCATACTCTGAGGCGCCGTTAACTTCTAGCATAGTCGAAATGGAGGGGGGGAGGGGAACAGATGCACCATTTTGTACCACAAACACTCTTTAATATCAGTTTTGCATTGCGTAGTCAACTTGCAAATCGTCATCGTCAATACAAGCCTGGAATCGCAAAGACACCAGGACCTGTAGCGTGTTCACGTTATGAGAATAAATATTATCCTTTAAACACCTCCCACAGGAAAAAGTCTGGTGGGGTGAGGTCAGGAGAATCGGCCGACCATTCAGTTGGCCGGCGTTCGGTCCGCATATAAGCACTCGGTACCGCGCCACGCGCATTTAGAAGAAATCCGTACTTGTGATTGGACATACTTTCCGATGACATCATTTTCTTTGGCGTAATGACGTTTACAAGGGATTCTTACGTTTTCGTTTTCGATGAATGATGCGCATGAGTGAATGGAATCGGGAAAATTACCATTTGTTTTCTTTGAAACGAAAAGATTTAACTGCAGCGTTCTGCAGATGGCTTCCTGTTTCATGAAATTATAAAATCTTTTAAAGATGCTGCTAATACCACAAGCAATCTTAAGCGCTTAGATTATATAAATAACTGAGTTCATGAATTTAGTGCACAAACCAAAACACGACGATCTCGAACCAACTATAAGGGCATTGTGTGCCAGTAAAAAGTATATTATTATCATTGCAATTTCCCTAGTCATTGCCTTTCCTTAGTTTGTCTTTTCATAACTTTGTTTCCTTATGCAAGCAAAACTTTTTGAACTCATTTATTCTTCAACTAATTTGTCTTTCACATTCACCATGCGAAAGAACAGATTAATACTAATGACAACCCTGTTTGTTTTCTTAGGTTTTTCAACGACTGGTTCTTAATGCGACTGATACATTTATTATTATACTTTAAATATGACAAAATACACAGCTGCATACTGGTTATACTGGTAATAGTCTTTTTCTGTAGAACAAACAAAAACAAATTAAACTTTTCTCTTCTTAAATAGCCCAACTGTTGCTACTTGATGGTCGTCAAAGAACAGATGATTTCATAAATAATAAGGCTTACCATTCCAACCGAAATTAACTTAGTCATACTTGCGCTGAAATAAATGAGTCTAACCTCTTTTCTACTGTAGACGTTTGAATTTTTAACTGAATTCTGCTTTAAATTATTTTCAAATTATATATATACCATATGTGTGTACTTATGTATATGTATATTTTTAAGAAATGATGTTTACTTGCTGTCATCCATATACCGCGAAGCAATTCTTTGGTGTTTTCGAAACATTTTTTTCATCTTATTTTCTCATTTTTCACCTCATTTCGGAAAATTTTACTGCAACTATTTCTAAAAAAAACTTTCAATTTAGTGCTTAGGTAACATTTTTCTGTAATAAATAAAGCGAAACTTGTGGAATTCTTACGAATCGAGAACTTGTCTACAAAAATAGAATTTTGTGTCATAGAAAGCGGTTTTCGCACAAGTTTTCCTCCAACATCGTTCTAAAAAACATCATCATTTGTAACTCTTAAAATTCGGTGCCTTTTCTTTCTCAGAGATGTATAGAACTCAGAAGGCATAAAATTTACCTTACGGCAGGATATGATGTGACCCAGTGGGGAGGAACTATAGTGATTTATAGTAGTGATAACAAAGAAAGAAACCAGTTGGAGCAGCTGTGATTTTATCGTTCGCTGGTCAGAACTTTGATGATTTTGCAAGGGTAACCGAGACACAATGATGAGAAGAAAAGACAAATTTGCCATAAATGTGATTTTTGTACCATGAATGATCTTTTGAATTAAACTAGGATTGTAAACTATAATCAAAATGGTATTTAATATTGACATAAAAAAGTCTGTATTTTTCTTTTTCAAATGCGTTATAGCAACTTAAAAATTAAATGTTCTTTAAGCAAATTCTACCTTTATTGCCAATTTTTTAGTCATGCTGGAACTGACTAAAAAATAACATATTAAACAAAGCTAAAAAATAAATATCTGATGTAGACACAACACGACTTTCTCGGACGACCTATTAAATTATACGCATTATTCCCTTTATTTCATTTAAACTTATTTTCTTAAATTTCATTAGATATATTTCTCATTCAATTAACTCAGTTCTAAGTTCATGGCAAAAATCTTCATTAACAATTGTAAAATATAGAAAAATATAAAACACAAAACACATTTAAAAACAGTTAAAAAAATTTTTTTTTTTTTTTTTTTAAAATTAAAAAATAAGAGTTTCTATGCCAAAACAAGCAATTCGGCTAGCGGGAAAAAAGACAGATTTTTTGGTACACAAAATTGTGAATTTACTTTTTGTCCCACTCGGCAAAAAGACACTGAAGTTGGTGTATAAAACGACTTAATCCACTATTCTACCAAGACTTTCAAATGCAAACAAATGGTAGTCTCATTAGGCTTACCACCACTTAAACGTTTGAACTGCTGGTAATTCTACAGTTACTGCATGCAGATAACTAAACCTTTAAAAGCCTTAACCGAAACACAAGAACAATATAATTCAACCATTTTTAAAGAAAAAGTGCACAATTTACCAACATATACGAGTAAAAAAAAACTGAGCTCATCGAGCCGAGTAACATATTGGGTATATATATATATATATATACACCGAAGAGCCATTACATTACGATCACCCTCCATCTATAACAATGGGCTCACCCAGGAACAAAAACACTGCGCGTGCGCGGCTGATGTTGGAGTATAGAAAATGGCTATGCGTCCTTTCCGTGTTTCCCTCCGTAATTCTATCTCTGATACTAAGACTATCTCGGCTGGCGTCTCACTAGGCTCCTGTGTAGGTCCTGTCCTCTACTTATTCTACGTTGCTGATTTCCCTAAACTTGAGCATCTTTATAATTGCATGCTGGCTGCTATGCAGACGACACTGTCCTGGCAATGAAGTCTGCGAATGTACACGACGGTATAAAGAAACTTCAAGACATTGCATATACGATTGAACAATGCTGCAAATAGTGGAAAGTCAGCGTAAACGCTCAAAAATCACAATTATTAATTATTAGAAGAAAAAGAAACTCTCCGATTCAGAAGCAATTAATCCGCTTCAATGAACCTGTGCCAATTGTGAGTGAGGCTAAATATTTAGGAATAATTCTGACAATGTGCTGAACGAAGTGCTCCATAAGGACTTAAAAATTGAAAAAATGAACACTTTACTCCGTAAAACAAATGACAAATTCTCCAGGAAAGTTAGAGACTATGAACATATGAATTTATTCAATCTAATTCATTACGAAATATTGAATGAGGACAGACATCTCCGTGCTTTTGGTGCTTCCATTTTGAATAGCAGTCAGAACTTCATACATAATTGTTATGTATTTAACTTACATCGCTTGATTGTACAAACTTTACGTACAAAACAAAGCAGCACCTTCAGAGCCCGAGTTTGGGAAAGTGACCTCCCATGTGGCGACCAGCGCATACAGACTTTCTGCTAATTTTCCAACAAATACAGCTTCCCTAAAACTACATATTTAAATATTATGTATTTAACCAAGAAGATTGTTTCTACGTATTTATTTTTCAGTATTTTACATTATTTATTAGTTTTCTCCTGTATCTTGTCGCCAAATTTTCAGACGGAAAGTATAAAACCAATCAGATGTCATCTCGTTGTTCACGTGACTAGGCCAGACCCTTTCTCCACTATAGCCATCCTGCCCAGCCCATTTCTTTCCAAATATAGCGCGATTAGCGACATAATGGGAAAAGCAGCTGATTTATCAGACTTCAATAAAGGTAAAATGTTCATGGCTCGGTGACTGGAAACATAATTTTCGGAAACGGAGCGTTTAATGGGCTGTTTAAGTGCAGTTGTAAGCACATATCGAAAGTGGTGTAAGGGTGGTGAAACGAAAAGTCGCCGGCAAGCAGTGTGTCTTGGATGGCGCATGATTCCAGAGGAGAGCGAAAATTGCTACCCATTGTTCGCCGTGAGCGATGAGCTACAACAGTCGAAATCACCACCAGCTACAACAGGGGCAACCCATACAATGTTTCTCAACACACTGTGCAGCGTAGATAGCTGCGCATGGGCCTACGCAGCCGGAGGATAAAGCATGTCCCTGCACTGACGGCACGTCATCGCCAGCGACGTCTGCAATGGGCCAGGAAACATCGGAATTGAACATTAAAAGAATGGAAGAAAGTTGCATGCTCCGACGAATCACGTTTTCTAGTCCATCACATCGAAGGGCGTGTGCTAATACGCCGATTTCCAAACGAAACCGTGGCTTCCGGAGGCATACTTGCACGGAGAAATGCGGTGGCAAGGGTATTATAGTATGGCCAATGTTTTCATGAAGCACATTACGTCCCATAATCCTCATAGAACAATCCCTGACGTCTGTGCCCAACGTCGTCTCAGACCAGGTTCACCCATTTATGACAACAGTACTTCCGGCTGGGATTGGTGCTTACCAAAAGGATAATACACATGTCATAAGGGTCGAATCGGCAGGGAGTGGTTTGAGGAACATTCAAGCGACTTTCAAGTCATGTATTGGCCTGCAAATTCAGGTAACATTTGTCGTCCCACTTGAAAAAACAAATTCGTGCTGACACGCTACCCCCTTGCAATGTGCGGGAATTTCAGGACCAGTTGGTGAATACATACAATATAACAAAAAAACAATATAAATACAATATAAAAAAGAACTTCAGAGTTCGAACTACACTGCTAGCCACCCAAATTTCAACGCCAAGAACGACAAGAGATATCACAGCAAAATGTATTCAGTAGATAACTTGTTGACCAAGTATCAAATGATTAAATTTATAGACTTCTGTGAAGTGTGATTCCTTCCAGAAT
>KL813905.1:0-34637 GCA_000611955.2 Stegodyphus mimosarum
TGCAATTAACTACACATTAATCCATAATTCTAAACTAACCAAAAATCACTACATAACACAAGCCTATGAAATTAATCGTGGCTAGAAGAGCAAGACAGCCCTTGTCGTTGGCAAGAACGCAATACAGTACGACCTCTCGAGACCACCATATATTTAAAATGTTCCCATGCAGTAAAGAGAGTACGCATTTATAAACATCCATGCCATCTCCTGGATTAGAACTCTGGCCCGGAGGGCCCAAGTACAACAGTAGGCTCCCTTAACCACTATATCGTCTGGACGTCTCAGTGGGACCTTGATTATGACGATCAGTTGCTGATGAATATTCAGCCATCGACATCAGCCCATCCTTTGATCATCATAGACCCCTTTAAAATTTCATCGAATCCTAGAGGGGACAATACCGACCTCGTAGAGAACACCTGCGTTAGATTAAGATTCATCTGAAAAGGCAGCAAACGTAATAAATATAACCTAAAATTATTTTTGAAAAATTTTAATGGTCTGTGTAGAGAATTGTTCGTTTATTTACCACAACTTGGTTCCGTATGATACTTATCGTTCCTCCTTGGTAAATCAATTGCGCTCACAAGAAAGATAAAACAAAACGTTTCCTAAAGTTTTAAACTTAATAAGTGCTCATCTCAGGCTTCTAGAACAATATCCGCTGCTTGTAAGATTTCAACTAATAGATAGATAGAAACATGGAGTACACGTAATATGCATAAATAGTAAACCAGTATCGGTTCTCCATACTGTTTCTCTAAGACAAAACACTAATTGATGTTTTACATTCCATTGTAATACATACTATGGCATTCTAACTGTTAATTACATTTATACAATTTCGAACCTAAATCTTAAAAGGAAAAACTGCACTTTAGAAACTGAAATTTAATAATGAATGAAGACTGCTCTTCATTTGATGTGTCTTGTGCAAATTTTCCTTCTCATCACAGCAATATTCGCAATTATTATTACATTTATTTTTCCTTTTATATGTTGCTATTATGATACTAAGTATTACATGACAAAGGCAACATGAAATAAGTTCTTTCTCAACTTTGTCTTATCTCGCAGACCGGTAAAATTTGTGAAAACATTTAGCGGACCATTTTTTTACAAAACTTTTAGTTTGTAAGTATTAAAGAACTAAGTTAATTGCACCATTTTGTTATCATTTACCTACAATAATATTTAAATGTAAACATAAATAACCGCTATAATTATTACATACATGTAAATAAACCTTTGAGAAGAATCGCAAGAAATTGCAAAAAATAATACCAAATTTATTGCATACAGAAACAAAATGACTGATTATTACTAAATTAAATATGTATATTTTTTATTTGGTATATAATATTAATGAGAATATCGCTCCTGCTTATCTTAAAGATTTTCTCTAAATTAGAAGTCGATTTCTAAATTTATTTTTTATTGCTGTCATAGATGAAAAGCCTGCTTCACATAAATATGGTATTGCGAAAAGGCTTTATCGTAAAGCGATGTCCTTTTTCATTTTGTAGCAACATTTAATTGTAGACATTATTGAAAAATACTTTTTGACATCATCTCTGAACAAATCTCAAGGATGGACTAATAATCTCTGTCACTTAAATGCAATTAACTACTGTCACGTGTTTTGAAAGGTTTGTCATCCACAAATTCCTCTCACATGTTGTTTTTTTTCAGATGGAAAATTTCTTTCGTCTTTATTATTTAAAGACTGTAAGTGTTACCCGATGATTATATTTAATTTTGATAAATTTAAATCTTTCTGCGATTTAACAGAATAAAAATAATTATTAAATATATTAGCATTATTATTATTTACTTTATCCAACAAAAAATTTCTTTTTCTTAAAGTCATCTATTTTATGAAATAAATGAAGCGCATTTTTTCAGCTCCTTGTAAATTCGAATTTAAATCATCAATGCATGAAAATATACTACTTAAATATGCTAATTTTTCAGCCCATTTTACATCAGGCAAATGAATTCTACTGTTAATTCGGTCCGAGGTTCAAATCCCGCGAGCCGGCTGGCTGCATAAGCATTTCTTATTTCCCCCATGTGTAGCATGTATACAAGGCCTCCACGAAGGCATCACTCCCCTTACGCAGGTAGCCCTAGTTTGATTTCCTGTAATCTCAATAAACCAAACCAAACCAATCAAATGGATTCTTAAAAGATTCTTTTCTTCTACTAAAATTATTTCCATCTCATCCTTAATTCAAAAGGCTTTCTTGAAATCTTTCTTTTCGAGAGCCTTAGCTTCTGTATTTAGCTTCTGTATGCAGTAAGAATTGTTCATGTTACACATCAACCTCCTGACAAAAACTGCAAATAATCTACCATTTTTAAATTGCTATTTCTTATAAATTAGTTATTTTTATAAATTCCGATTAAACCTCATTTAATTTTGTGGATACACATTTCGTTGCTAAATTTTGTCTGTGGATGAAATTAATACAACGGAACTGGCTACTTGTTTAGTAACGACACAATGTCTGCCAGCCATATTAGCCGCATCCATCGGTACATATTTCCACGCAGTTTTTGCATTCTAAAGACTGTTTATTAACTTCAGTATTGATTGTGTTTAGCATTCCATCACTTATTAGGTACAAAAAACAGTTACATACAATTTAATAATTCTTTTATTTATTCCGAAACAAAAATAATACACTGGTTATCCTAAATTAAGGAAAAATCACAAAAATCACGATTACTGAAAAAGTTACACGCAGCCTTTTATGAAACTTACCCGTAATATACAACACATAATAAGGTATCAAATAACATAAAAAGAAATTACCAGACAATTATGGTAGTATAGAAATTAGCGTATGTATAAAAAAAACAAATCGAAGGTGTCAGTTTACTATAGGAAAAGTACCTTCAATATGGAATATGATCGCCTCTAGAAGCAATACAACACATACAGCGATGTGTGATGCTTTCAATCATGCGGTCTATCAGTTCCATAGGAACTGAGAGCCACTACTCTTGCAAAGCAGTTGCAAGCGCGGCAAGAGTCTAAGGGGGCGGATTGAGAGCAGCTAGACGTCTTCCTAAAGCATCCCAAATGTGCTCGATACGCTTCAAGTCCGAGGATCAAGCTGGCCACTCCAAGCGCATAATTGTGTCCTGTTGAAGATAATCATCTACGATGCGAGCCCTGTGTGGTCTTGCGTTGTCGTCCTATAACAGGAAAGCATCACTTATTGCCCCGTCATATGGGCGCACATAAGCATCAAGGATATCATCTCTATAAACCTGAGCATTCACGGTTCCCCTTGGAAAGACATGGAGGTCTGTGCGTCCACCCATAGAGATGCCACCCCAAACACAGTCACTGCCTCTTCCACGTGCATCACTTTCACGGATGTTTGACGGATAAAAACGGATTCCATTTCTCTCCACATCAAATAACGCCTACTATCGCTTTCTAGACTAAACGGAACTCATCTGCAAAGAGAACAGCCCTCCACTGATCAGGCGTCCAGTTGAGTTGTTGCCGTGCCCACTGCAAACGGTCCCTCCTATGCCGTGACGTGGGCGGCACGCAAATGGTTGGTCGCCTCGCGTACAGACTACCTTTGTGAAGCCTTCTACGCACAGCTGACGTTGACCCCAACCTTCCGGTGTCTGCAGCAAGGGAGGATCTAAGAAGAGTCGGAGTAGCGGCTCTATTCCTGCGTGCACGTGATGTCAAATATCATCGGTGCTCGTCGTAGCAGTTGGTCGTTCTTGGCTGAACCTCCTAGATGCCGAATCTGTGGTTTGAAATTTTCAATGTCTATGAACTACAGAAGGCCTCCCATTTAGCCATCTGGCCGCTTCTGTTTGACTTTGTCCTGCCTCTAGGCTCCCAATGGCTCTCCATCGTAGTTCTGCAGGCAAATGAGTCCTGGAGGTCATTGTTACAAATAGGCTATCTCAGATTTCTGATGTCACTACCACAGTGAAATATGTGAGCTTGTTCTCAAACATGTACCTTTATACCTCTGAACATTTTCCAAAATGATATCACAGGCTACCACTTCATTTGCACAGTAGGGAGCAATTTACTTTTCTGCATAATAGAATTATTGCAACTCTTTTCCTGCTATGAGTACTACGTTCTTTTAAAAAAAACGAGGGGCAAGAAGTGAAAATGATATCCCACTCTATCCTTGCGAATCTTGAAAGACAAAATTATAGATTCTATATCCTATAATTATTGCATTAACGTAAAAGATATCGTATAAAATGTTATCATAATTTTTTTAATAAGAAATTTGTTTTTTTATCTCGGGCAGGTAAAAATCTCCGAGGATTGGACACATTTTTCTGTAACCGATGCGAGATCACCGGACCAGCGGTTGAGAATCGCTGTTCTAAGGAATGTGTCATAGATTTGAAGAAGGTAGAACGTTTTGGATGGTGTTCAAGGATGATACAGTTGAGTAGCGTAGGAATGGAGAAGAGTTCTATATTTTTATCATTTTGCACTTCATAACTTCTTGAATTTTACTAGGTTCCTTATAGAAACATTAGGTTATTTTAAGCAGGACCCGTGAAAAATGAGCAATTCCCTCGCCGGGACTCGAAACTGGAGCTATCGAATACGCGCCGAGTCTGTTAACCATTACATCACGAAGGCATACTGGAATTAAGGAGAAAATGCCTTACCCATTTTAAAAGTCGACTGGGGATTATGGGACCCAATCGCCAAATACTGATGGTGAAGATATATTCTCCACCACCTTTGTGTTTAGTCCAGGCGCCAATATAGAGACATTAGGTTAATTTAAAGCTGGAGATGTGTAAAATGAGCAATGCTCTCGCCCGGACTCGGACCTCTCGATACTCTTCCAGTGTGCTAACCATTACACCACGAAAGCCCCTGGAAGCAGGAATAAAATACTTTACAACTTCTTGAAATGTCTGTTGCTGTAATGTGCAGCTGTTGTAGAACATTTTAAAATATGATGATCAGGATCTCCTATTTTTTGTCACATGCGGTTGTCATTAAAAGAGCTGCTTTGAGGGATATTATTCCAATCAGTTTGTATGTTCTCTATATTTTTCATCTGATTGGTAAGAAGTTACATTGGCCATTATATGCCTACGGTCTTGGTACTGATTATTCTACAATAGATTACTTCTTTTGCGAGTTGGTTTGTGTATTCCGTTACCGGAGGTACTTGCGCAACCTTTCACTCAAGCAATTGTAACATAAAGTTGAGGGCTACTGTCGATTATTGAAAGCCATCTTGAATTACGGGGAGGACTGCTTGATGTTGGAAAATGAATAAAGCCCTGAAAAAAATGTAGCACTTTGATTGTTAGTTTGGAGAATCCAGGTGTTGCTATATATATATAATCGCTTTTTCAACTGCCGATATTTCAGCTGCTGTCGGGCTTTAAGAAATCTTTTAAAATGATCTGTTCTTTCGTTTCTGGGAATATCACATAGGCAAAGCCCAACTTTCCTTCGATCTTTGAGCCGTCGATAAATGCTGATGATAAGATGCAATCGAGATTGCTGATCTTAATAAAGATTCTTAAGTACACTCAATGAGCAAGATGTCTCTTTCATTTGAGGAGAGCACCTAATTCGTAATTTTCCGGACCAAAGGCTTCCGCTTCAGTTGGTATTGTTCCGCACTTAGTATAGTTATTCTGTTTGCTTCTTTTTCTGATTGGGTGTATAATGGAGGGATTTCTGATAAAACACGAAAAGCATGATTAGAGATAGTGCGGTATACCTATGTAATTTGGAAGAGAAAAGGCCATTGTATGAATCGTAACTGCTTTTTCTTCCTTTTGTTCATTGGAAGAGTCCAAGTAGTTGCTCCGTAGTATCCAGTGTGTACTATTTGATACAGGATTTGCGGAATGTGGGACTCAATTCTCAATTTGAACCTTGCATGCTTTTGTATTTTTTAGCTACGTGTGTAGCTTTTTCTCTCGGTGAGGTAACATGTTGGAAACCTGAGAAGTTTTTAACAATGATAACGCCCAGGAATTTAATTTGGAGGACAGTCCTTGATGATTTTCTCTTGTATTCTAAAAGTAGGATTTTTTTTCATTGTTTGGCCTAGTTTATGAATGGTCATGACTCTGTTTTCCTTTTAAGATCTTATAATTTTTTTTGCGCAAAGTTCTGGAACATTTAGAGGGCGTTGTTAATACTTTCTTGTAGAGTATTTATTGTTCTTCCACTGCTGACTAGAGCTACATCATCAGCAGAAGAAAAAATTTTCGTATGGAACGGAAAATGCTGAGTTGTTAATTCATTGAATGCTATGTTCCAGAGCTAACCTTGCGGCTGACCTCTCGGTTGTAATCTGTGTATTATCACGTTGTTGTGGATAATTATATACTTCCTTTTAGCAAAAATAGTAATTAGTCGGAATATATTCTTTGTACATTGCATGCTTCGCACGGATTGTAGTACCGCTGGCCACCGTAGTAAGTTGCATGCACTTTGCAAGTAAACGCATATTATTATTGAGTGTTTATTTTTTCGTTAGACTTGTCGAACTATTGCATCTACTGCATTTATTGCATATCGATTCGATAATAAAGCCAAATTGATTATTATTGAAATATTTATTTTGATAGGCATAATAATTTAATATTCCTGCTATAAGGTGCTGTACTACTTTCCTAGTGGTGGGCAATAAAATGATAAAACGGCGAAACTTAGCTGGGCCATTATTATTTCTGAAAAACAAAACTATTTGTTCTGTTTTGAAGATATAGGTAAACATTCCAAAATTTAACCATTTGTTAAAGAGGACGAACAAAATATTTTTGTTTGCTTCGTTATTAAATATTGTTATTATCAAATGAATCGAACACTGGAATTTATTTTACTTGTCAAGTGTTTAATGATAATTCTTACTTCTTTCCGTGAGAATGGAATGCCATCTCTTGTTGGAGGGAGATTGGTTTGTCTTTTGACTTCTTGTATTGTCTCTTGTTCATGATCATCTTTGAGGAAAACGGAATCTAGGATATTGTTTAATAAACTGTGGTTGTGTCCTTTATCGTAATTTGCAGCGCATTTTGAAACTGTCTTGGAAGAGTAATTTTATCAGCAGTTAAACATTGTTTTCTGAAATATTACGTGAAATATCTTACATTTTCTAATCTTCTGAGCAATACTCCCTCCAGCTTTTTAATTTAACATTAATGATCTTCTTCGTAAAAATCCACGTTGTTCATGGTACCTTATCCAAGCGTTTGATCTTGCTATAGTATTTTTAGTGTTTATCCCTTTTCTTTTCAAAACACTTGTTTTGCTCTCCCTCTGTCCTTAAATCTTTTGTGCACCAGTTGATATGAAATGAATTATTATCTTTTTAAATTGGGAAGACTGTGGCAGAAATATGCTGCATAATTTTAATTAGAGATGTTGCTGCATTATTAATTTCTGTCTTGTTTTGCAATTTGGAATTTCGTTTTTTATTATAGAAGCATCTGGTCTGAGAGATATGATAAAAGGTTTTCGTCTGGTCTTCCAAAATTTCAATCTGCTTATCACAGATTCTGTTAATGTTGCTCCTAGAGAATAAATTGCATATTTATAGTAAGAATTTGATATTTTAGAATACCTTTCTATTATGTAATTGCATTAGTTTACAGAAAACTAGTAATTATCAGGTTTGGTCAAGATTCCCGTCAATTGTTTCAAAACTTGGGGGGATTCTTCTGTGTTATTGTGAACGTTTAAGTTGCTAGCTGCAAGACCTAAAATAGTGCCTTTTAGCCTTTTAGTCCTCTAAAATAGTGCCTTTTAGTCGTTTGTTGCATATCCGCATTTACGACATGTGGGCATTCAAATCTCTTTCTATTAAATGATATGATGTCCGAAGGTTTCGTAGCAAATTATCAAACAAAATGAGAGAAACGTCCAGATCTTTTGCTGAAGAGCAGTAAAAAGATGTTATTATGAGCTGGCTAGAAATTTTTGAGGCCATTGTTGTAATGTCCCTATCCTAGTGGATGATAATAGGACTCCACTATTTGTGCATGCATAATATGGCGTTTCTTGGGTTAATTGAAGGAATTCCAGATTTATTATATTAAATTTTCTATGTGCTTTTTAAATCTTGTAACTTCTCCTCTTACACAGTAGGGTTCCTGAATGAGTATAAAGGTCTGCGTATTTTCATTTTTCGGTAAGGAAATGCACTAGGTTGAACGAAGCGTTCTTGCGTACTTAAAAGTGATCTGCAATATTCTACTTGTGTGTCTGAGTTACTCACTTCTATAAGAGTGGTAGGATGATTGATTATTGTTCTGTTCAAATTCTTTGGTTCCACACTTTATTTTAGCCTGAACATTTTGCATTTATCTGATATAGATCGGACAATTTGGTGCGTAAGCTGGGTATTATGCATTAAGGTTTCTGTTATAGAAGTTTCTATGCATCTGGCAGTTTATACAAGTGGGGTAGATGGATTGGTATTCGTTGCATAAATATTTCCTTTCACAGTAAGAACAATTTGCTCTATATTTATACTCATGTATATGATTGGAGAACTGCCGATAAATGAAACAACTCCTAGCACCGAATAATTTCGTAATAGGATACAATCTCCAGCCTAATTAAATACGCTTCCGCTGCATGCAACAATGGAAAGGTACAAGAGAACATTCTAATACCCATGTAACTCAGCCCCGTTTTTTACTAAAAGGTTTGAAGAGTGGGGAAGTTACATTTGACGATATTCGAAGTTTATCTGACATTTCCTTTATCAGATATTCTGGTGGAAAATTTTTCAAACGTTAATTAATGGTAATCTTTGGAAACACAATGTCTATTATTCCTTTCACGCCTTTTGTTTCTTGCAAAGTTTACTAATTTTTTTGATATCTTCTTTTTTTACAAGAATGGTTAGTCCAGTAATTTTGTGATACTCTCGATTTTCACTCACACACAGTTTCTTAAGAGGAACAATTTAATTTCTCCGATAAGGTGCTATTACAATTGTTTGTTTTATTAATTAATAACGCAGGAGATTTAGGATTCTTTGACATCTTAATGTATCAGGACTGAGTGTTCTGTGCATACTTTTGGCGAATATTGTCGTAACAGTGCCAAAGTCCTGATATCGAACAGGGAGCTGAATGCAGCTACATTCTGGTAAGTGGTAGAATAACTGCACGTAAGGAGGCTTTAAAATCCCCTTTTATTAAGCCACTATTTACAGCTACTTCTCAACTTGGAAAGGATAGCAGAAAATAATGACCGCACTTGGGTCTAAACTGAACAATCAAATAATTTAAAAAATAAAGTTGAGTAGAAAATTAAGTAGTCGTTGCTCTCAGAACTTTAAACGCGAGGTTGGCCTCTATTCTAAACTATCAATAGTGCGTAGCAAGATTTGGCTAATACTAACGCACTTAGATTATTTCAATAAGTATTAGAGTAACAGCGCTAAGGCTTAGAACTTAAATACTAGTTAGTCAGATGAACGTCGAACAGAGCCGAAGTGATCTGAGACTAAAAGCTCTCTCACACTGAGAAGTTCCTTGCTATCCTTTAAATACAAAACTTGGCTCCACCTCAAATTAGCATAAAGCTGAATCGCGTGCTCATTCTAAAGAGGAGTTGAAATAAGATTTCACAGGAAAGAGAAATTAACATAAAACTTTGTTAGTTTAACTAAAACCTTACAAATGTCATTTGCGTATGGAATTACAGACTCTTCTTTAAGTCGAATTCATGATCGTGGTCATGATGTTGATCTTAGTGAGCGTTTTAGTGAATATTTGTTTTGGATGGCTTGTCTGTTGTGAAGAAGCAAGATATTCTTCTGCGAAGGACTTTAATCTTTGAAGGAGACTAACAGAATTTCAACTAATAGAAATAATAAGGATTTCAACTAATGGAAAACATAAAATAAACAAGTAGTATCAATTTTCGATTCAGATATTTAACTGTGAGAGCAGCACGGCTAACAAAAGCTTAAAGCCAAACTGGTTATTTTAAAGAGCTGAATAAGAAGTATCACGCAGATAGCGTTGAGGTCAACGGATCTCTCTATAAATTCAAGGACTGCGTCCGTATATATTCATTCGTGGAAGAAACCAAAAATCAAATGACTACTTATTCATGCTTAGATTTTAAAACAGTGTTATAAGTTTATAATACGTTTGCATAAATTCGTGTTTAAAATAGAACTCAAACAATGCAATTAAAATTCAAAATTATTCATAAGTTTCTCTTTGGGTTGCAGGTTCAGATAAATTTTGAAAATTCAAAATAAAATAGAAAAAGTATAAATATTGCTTTCAAAACAGCGGTTTAAGTAGAAATTCACTAGCCAAAATGAAATGTATACGCCAATGTAGTTTTCTCAGGCAATGTTAACATAAACACCACAGCAATTAAATTAACTGCAAGTAAGCCATATTATCACAGCAGTTTATTCTTGGTCGAAAAGGCAAGGAACGTGTTCACTTGCTTTCACTTGCTCTCTACCTAATGTTTTACTGGCGACTTTCTCAACGTCATTTATACCTGCCTACTTAATTTAACCGTTCTTAGGAGGAGATGTAAAACACGCTTGAGTTGTTAAAGGAATAGTCTAGGATTAAATAGTTTTCTAAAGAATGTTTAATAATAACGAAGGTATTTCAAATCACCAGAATCAAATAGTATAAAGTAGAAAAAAAACACTTCTGGAAACATTCTTTAAAACTAAGATGGAAATCAGCTATAACGAAAAAGGAAGCCTCTTAGAAATAAATTTATTGTTATAGTTAAGAAAATACTATTGCAAATCTGATGTGGCTAGCATATGACCTCTCACCAATTCCATGTTTTAAATAACAACAATCTTTAGAATATCAAGTAAAACTTTTTTAAGCTTGTTGTTATTAAAAAAGTTATTGTTTTAAGTAACAACAAGCAATAACGATAACGGAAGATCAGTAGAAGGCGTTGATCACTATAAATAAAATCTAATATATTTACAGACTGTATGACTCAATGTTAATTATATAAACCACTTCTTTTATTTTTCTGTTCTTCCCATACAATGGAAATGTTAAATATATATGCTCACGTACATATCCGTTTTCATGCTTTCATTTGAAAACATGGCATCGATCGTAGTTTATCCTCTTGTTATATATATTTTCGGATTTACAAATCAATGTCTTGACAATCGCAAAAGTTTTAAAAAGAGGATATCTTTAGAATCCCCGATAGGAAATCAAATTTTGCCATACACGTTTTCCTAATTTTGTCCGAAGTCAGTTTTCTTAATAAGATATAAACCTTTTTTTTGCCGCTTTTTAACTTTATTTTATTAAACATGGCTTTCTTCGCAATGGCTTTCTTCGCAATTAAACTAGGCTTTCTTCGCCCCACGTCAGATACAACAACAAATTACAAAATTTTTAAAAGTAGCATATCTTTAGAATAACAGTGTGTTAAGTGTTGCTACTACCTTTTTTATGTTTTCTATATTATTTATATTTTCTGTGGTAATTCTCTAAAAAAATGATACAAAGCGATAGTATTTGGTAATAGCATTCTTTTATTTGGAAACTGATTGGACATATGAGTGAAACCGACACAAAATTGAGAACTGAGAACAATACATTTAATTGCTTCATAATAAGCTTATTCTCGTTACATTTAGCATAATTTTAATACTAAATTTAATGCTTATAAATGTAACATGTTGTTCTCAATCACAGATGTGATTTGAACACTAACTCTGAGAACTCTTGAATTATTTCATTTTATGTTTTTTTTTGGAAACCTCTTTCAAGCTTGAAGTAAAGTACCACTTCTGGTTCATATGCTTAAAGCCAAAATTTAGTATGTTGTTCTGATTGTTATAATAATCCTAAATACTAAACATGGAAAGTTTTGGATTATATTTTAATGTAATTTTACTTTAAAAACTGTTATGCAGATCAAGTAAAATACCACTTTCGTTTATTCATCCCTCTGACCGGTAAGGCCTGGAATATTTTTATGATGTCTGTAAGAACGTACATATAGGTGCGTCTTGAAATAAGTACAAAAGAATTTGGAAATATATTACATAAATCCAGGTATAATGTACTAGAGTTCTATTGAAATTAAAATCAAAGATCTTTCTCAGAGCAGGTTTCAGAAATCTGGGCTTTATTAGTGAAATCTTGTGCCAGTCAGAGGATTTAAAACTATTATGGGCTTCACGTGAAGTGCCTCTTCCGGCTGTCAAAATTTACTCAAAATCTTGTAAGGTTTCACTTATGTTAATTAACAGTTATTTTAAGTTTTGTAGCTTTCCTATCTTATTCTAATTTCAGCTTACATATTCCTGCCAGAATGTGAATTCAGAAACGCAGATAATGCAAATGTGAATGAGTACTATTTAAGTCGTGACTTAACCGACTTCAACAGAGAGAGTCTGGTTTCCTGACTAGCGCGCGTTTGCCTTCTAGCTACATCTCTCCTATCTATTACTACGCTCGGCCATATCTTAGGCCCTTGCTAGGCTTCGCCGATTTAATTAATATTTAGGGGCCAACTAGTTAGATTTTGATAGCTTCGGCTATATAATTTAAGAGCTTTAATTAAGCTAGTTTTAGTTCAAATTATTTAGTATTTAAGTTGAAGCCCGAGTGGCGGCTTTATTGTAAAGTTCCAAGCCGGAACTGACTGTAAATATATTTAAAAATAAAGGGTTTCAAACCCTTCCCAAGTCTCACGTGTTCTGTTCACACTTAAGCTCTTATTCATGTGTTAAGTGTTCGTGGGGTTCAGAGTTAGAACTTTAGATTTAAAGAGCTGGACCTCACAATCTAATCAACTACTTATATGATCTAATCAACTACTTATTTTAATTATGCGAAATGGAGATTTTGAAAGTTTCATTCCGTAGAGGGGAAAATTGCCACACACATGCAGACATACATAGGGACAGATATCATTGTATAAATAGTAAATATGTATTGTGGGGATCCTAATTCGTGCTTATTCACTGAAAAGTCGCTATCGAATTTTTTGACAGAAAACATTTCCACCCTTACCTATGTATACGGGACGGGATGCAGATATGTGTTACAAGCTGTGACAAACGTTGACGGGATGCAGATATGTGTTACAAGCTGTGACAAATGTAAGAAGGCCAAAATAAATTCTGAATTTAAAATATTCTTGGACCTTTTCAAGCGATAACTGTACGAACAAATCCCTGATCTTTCGAATAATCTTCTGTTCTGAGTCTGAAGAGCTATTTGTATGAATGTTTTCTAGCTCTTCCCTTGTGTAACATAAATGCTAAGAGACTTTTCTTAGAAGTCATCGACATAGCAACTTTCCACACGCAATTATTCTCGTGTGCTCTATGCAGTTAACTGATTGTTCTGTTATCCAGTGTTACTTTTTGTTACCAAAAAGGCTATAAATAATTTTAATTAATATTAGAATTAAGTTTAAAAATCAGTAGAAATACAAATTTATTTCTTCGCATAATTAAAACGTTTAAACCTAACAGGTAAATGTAATTTCACCTACCTGAAATAAACTTTTCCCAGTCTCTTAGAATGATTCTAATAAAATTTTAATATTAGTCAGCATGGTGGCGGGGAAGCATCTTATGTTCTTGATAGAAGATATTACCTGTTCCGCATTTAAAATTAAAGACTTATATTTAAATTTTGTGTTTTTTGTGTTTTCATTTAGTCTTCCAATAAATCCTCAGATTTTCGTCTCGATTTATTAAGAAGCTATACATTTTTAAATCCGTTATGGTTGCTTACATATTATTGCAAACACATTATAGTCTGTTATTTTGAAATATGCAATTGTTATATTAGTGCCTTTGAAGATCATCTAATATAAAGTAGAGCTTTTAGTGGTTAGTACATTAAAATAAGTCATTTATGTGCGTTGTGATTAATGATTTAAATACCCGAACAACTCAATGAATACTGGTGTTGGTGTCATGTATAGTTTCCAGTAGATAAAATAAAACATCATTCTAAATTTATAAATGAAACAGACTTTTATTTTACTTTTAAAATTAATTTAAAAAATTGGTATTTAGAATTTTATGCTTCCGGGAGTCTAAAAGGAAATAAATACTGTACATTTTAGCATAACGGTATTAGAATCAATCAAATTTAATATTACAAAATAAAATTACTTGATTATTGAATTATATTTTTATACACTAGTATAAACTTAAATCTCCCGACTCTTTCAGCAAAAGAAAAATAATTTTGATTGTAAACTTTAAGAACAGCTATGAGCTAAAAGAATAAACATGAATTTACACCTTTCTAACTTGATTTTTAAATGAATTATTTACTTGAATTAAATTTAATGATTCATCAAATTCACTAAGAAGGTATCAGCTTGAATCCAAACAGGTGGCAACATTAAATAGAACCAAAAAAAGATCTATTCGGCACGGCAAAGCGTATGTAAACAGGTCAGCTGGCCAGACGTAGAAATTCACTAAAGATGGCTGATGGCCTCCTCCAGCATCGTACACATCTCTACGAACATGGCTGCGACAGAAAATAAACCAGGTGACCTCTGAGTTGAATCCTCGAGGAACTAAATGGCAAGGCGATGGTCTTAATGAACCAACAAGATGTGGAGAACCGTAGCAGGCCCAGGATAATGAAGCACATGGTTAGCTGATGGCACAGTACGACCACCAAATTTCAGCCAGAATAAACGAAACAAAAACCTGCTCCAAGTCAATTTATTGATTTCCGAGAAAAACATCAATTTAAAAGGAAAATGCATATGTATGTAATAGATACTTTTTAGTTATAAATTGACTTTTGTTTTAAATTGGTAAAGTGTTCCAAGGTAAGCAGCTAATACGTTAGTACCACATTACGTATTATTTTAGAATTTGTTAGTCTTATGATTAAACATAAAAGATTATAACCGTCGATTATTGTGAAATAATCCTTGGCTTGGAGCTAAAAATCCGACTTAAAGCATAATGTTACGTATACAATAAAAGATAATATTTGCCAAAACTATTGTGATTGCGTTATGGTTAATGACAGACGTAATACTGGACTATGTAATTTTCCTGATCGGAAAATCTTCTTTAATGTAATTGTTCCTAAAAAAGCTTTTGGGTCCCTTTTGAATATCTGTTTTGTTGTGACGTACTAGCACAATAACAATAAATTCACATTTCTCTGTGTATTTCACTATTTTCAGCAAGATATCAGTCACTTTATTTGAGATGTTGATGGTTAGTGTTTTATAAGTGTGTTTTATTATCAATCTCCAGTTCTGAAGGAAATCTTTTTATCAACATTTGCTCATATCGTTTACTTTTTGAATACTTTTATTTTCAAGGTATTATAACAATATTTATTCTACCAGCAGAGCATAGTGGATAGAAACCAAATCATGTTCACAAATACAACAATATGCTGAACGTTGGGAACTTGACATCACGATTAATGCAGCGTTGCTTTCTTCTGGGGAATATATACGTTTAACATAACTGTTAATACGCAGTGTTGGCAAGACACAGTCTAAAATTAACACTGCTTGCCAGCTTCAGATGTTACATCGTCTATGATTTTTTGTTGAGAACTGCTGGATGTTTTATATAACTTATTTATCTGCAGACATAAAAATGTCCTTTAATTAGGTTTTATTTCAGTTTGTTTCCTACATGAAATTTGAAATTCCACAAGCGAGTACAATCGACTGTGTAACATTTCAATCAAGTTCGTTCATCATACTAAAACAGTTCTTTAGTACAGCTGAAATTATTTATGGCGCAGTTGGATGTGTTAAGTGGGCTGTATCTAAACTAGATGTTTACTCAAGTGTCCGTTTTAAAAAATAAATTTATGACATTCATAATTTACGTTTTAGAAATTATTAAATATCTTTCCTTTGTAGGTCTCGTCATGTTATTCGCTCAGACCTAAGTTTATGCAAATTGCACGGAAAATGGCGTAAAGCTAAAACTAGGAGTTTGTCTTAACCGATATTTCAGTAGAAATTCACAAGTGGCATTGTTACTTGCTGTAAGAAGACGCGCTTAGAGCAGCAGTTTAGAACGTGAGATGTTAGCCGCGTTTAATGTTCGAAAGCTTTGCTGTCGCACCCAAAGTTGTTTAACGAATAGTATTTCAGAATTGTAATACAACTAATAACTGTATCGTAGCAGCCAGTTGCTATATTTGTCGTCGGTGAAACCAACTGTAATATTTATTTTGTTAATACAACTTTTAGTTGCATTAGCTTAAAGAAAGGATAATAAAATTCTGTGTGAGATTTTACTCTGAGTTTTCAATTTTGTTTCACAGTACGCGTTACCAAAAGCTTTAACCAGCTAGCTTTAATAGTTAACTTTTCGCAGGTCGGCCGCTAACTTTCAGTTTTAGTTAGTTAAACACTTTCAAATTTTTAAACTGACCAATGTAATTTCTAATTCTATTTTTATATTTGTGCACTAAAAGTAAAATAAAGGACTTAATAATGTAAAAATGAAATGACCATAGTAGATCTTTATGATATTAGATATAGCTTCTCTCAAACATTAGTTGTACTAAATGGATTTCCTAACTCGTTGCATTTACGTATAAAGCGTCATGACTGTCTGTATAAACTTAATATATTCCTAGCTTATTTGCTCGGAAATTTTCTTTTTAAAATAATTCCTGTCTCATAATCTTGCATATTGGCCAAATTTCTTTCTTTCAGACGCAATTTCCAGGATATGCAACTTAGAATAATTTGGCATTAACGCAAATACTTTTAGCCTCGTACGAAAAGTTTCTCGTTTTCCCTTTAGCTATATACGTAAGTCTACGTTCCTTTTCGTTATATACTCGAATTTTGTTTTTAATGCTTTTTCTTGCAGCTTGCATCTAAATTTATCAAGTTTTATTCTGCAGACATTTACTTCTTTATATTTTTTAAGGCCACTACTTTGTAACTCTTATAAATAAGGTTAAAGATAAATGAAATCAGGTAATTTTTTCATTATTCTTTTATTTTACCAATGATGTAAATTTATTTTTTCCTATGATCTTTAGTCGCAAAAGATACCTTTTCCTTCTTGTGACTAAAATTATTTCTTGTATTTGTTTCCATTTTTATTTCAAAATACATAGAGTATGTATATTTACGCAGCTGTGATAGTTCAAACAAGTGCTGAGTAAGCGCAAAAATAATTAGATATTTCGTATTTTAAAGAACGTGGCATTTGCATCGAGTTGATTTTAAAGTAGGTGAACAGGTGAATTTTTTTAACATTAATATAATTTATTAAATTACATTTTAAAATGGTCAGCAGAATTTATACCCAGATTTTAATTTGATAAAAACCGTTTAGGTTCTTAAGATGGAAATAAGCAAGATAGGTTCTAATATTTTACGAAGTCCAACCCACCTATCCGTCCGAAGGTCGGACCTAATGGTCATGAGACCACGCCCACGTAAGCAAGGCAGGTGTAGGTGGGAGCTAGACCGAAACTTGTGCATCTGAGTAGGTACATGTTTAGTAGGCACTAAGCTAGGCAGGTACAGGTGGAAGCAACTAAACCAGGCAGGTACAGGTGAGATGCAGAAGTATCGGTCATGTACGTGGGATCCCTAAGTTCCATAGCCACCAGAGGGCATCACCTGCAGCGAGAACGAGGTTGAAGCGATGATGTCAGAGAATCAGGCGAAGGTGGTGACAATGGCAGCGAGCGCGAGTAGGCGCCGAGCGGCTATTTCAAATAACAAGACTGATGCAGTGTTGTTATTTGAACAAACTGTGTTTGTATTGTATCCAACAAGCGCGAGAAGGGGCTAAGGCACTGTTATCTAATTCAATCTGTATAGCTTTATCTCATTAAATGTTTCTGTGGCGTGGAAGTATTAATTAGCGAAGTATATCATATTCAACCTCCAACCACAGAAAATCTGGGGGCCTAGTCTGAGATTTGACCAAGAAACAAGCATGGTAAATCATTATTTTGTTTCAATGTACTATTGTAATCATGAGTGTATTTAATAATATCAGAAAACAAGATTTGAAAATAATCGCAGAAGAATTAGGCCTAACAGTACCGGCTGAAGCTAAAGTCATCGAAATCAAAACTATTATTGAGAATGCTAGTATTTATAAAAATCATCCTGAATTTGTTCGCGGAATTATTAAAGCTGTTGCAAAGGATCAAAAGAACAAAGTGACTGAAGAGCAGTCAAAATTAGAATGAGAAAAACTTAAATTAGTTCAACTTGAGAAGGAGATCGAGCTACAAAAACTGAAGTTACAATTGGCTGGTGAAAATGCCAATCGTGCTGTGTTTACAGATTCTGAACCAGCATCGCGAAGTTTAGAGAATATCATTAAAAACGTAAAACACTAACTATAGCTGTCCCTCAGAGACCGAAAGCTCTGCATTTGTTCTTTCAATCGCTTGAAAAAACTTTTACTACTAAAAGCGTACCAGTTGAGTTAAAATCAGGAGTGTTGATTAATTTATTGGGTGATAAATGTAATCATGTTTTAACGTATGCTTCTGAAGACGAAATCGCGGATTATGAAAAATTAAAATCACTAATCTTGAAGGAATTTCAGCCGACACCGCTCAAATATTTGAATAATTTTAAAAATGCTCAGAGACATTGATCTGAGTCGCATGTTCAGTTCGCGTCTCGACTCAATGCAACTTTCGATTATTATTGTAGGTTAAGAGAATTAGATGATTTTAAGATATTGTGTGATCTCATTGTATCTGATAAGTTGTATGAAACGCTTGATTATAAAACAAAGGAACATGTTAGTGTTCGGAAGGTTCAAAGTTGGTTCCTACCTAATCAATTGGGTAGAGAACGTGACTTATTTTATTCATCCAGGGGTAATTCCTTAGCTGATATCAGTAACCCGCGAATCGAAACTCCAGAAAATAGAAGGTTTAATTTTTCCAAAAACAATCTTAAAAAAACACAGAGTAATTCGAAGGATTCAGGGTGTAAAGTCGTAAATCAGAACGTACTTGCTATGTATGCAGGAGTAAAGGTGAATAGTTTCATTTTGCGAAAAACTGCCCTAACCGTAAGGAAGAAAATGCATCTAAAAAAAAAAGGTGTTGAAAATTAGATCGGACAATAAAACTAAGAATGAGTTAGAATTTATTGAATTGTTGATTGATGGTAGGAAAATAAAATGTTAAATGGATTCCGGAAGTGAATTAATAATTGTTAAGAAATCTCTTTTTCCGGATAAAATACCGTCGGGATTAACAGAAATCAAAAGTTCTTTTGGTCACGTGGTTAAAGCGGAAACGGCAAAGTTTATTTTTTCTTTAGGCGAAAGCGGTAAATAAATTGAACTAGAGGCAGCAATGGTTTATGAGTTGATAACGGATCGCATCCTTCCGCCGTCATGAGCGAAATAGATTTAACGCACATTAAGGACCAAGGATTACGCAATACTGTTTCCACTCTTATTGAAGAATATAAACCACGAGGAAAACCGTGTAGTGCAGATTTAAAACTGAAAGTAATATTAAAAGATGAAATACCAGTTTCTCAGCGTTCGAGGTGAATTCCTTTTGCAGACCAAAAAATTGTTGATGACCAAATAGACGAATGGTTAAGGGATGGGATTATAAAGCTATCTTGTTCAGAATATGCTTCGCCAATTGTTTTATGTAGAAAAAAATCGAGCAAGATACGTGTTGTGTTCACTTCAGCGAATTAAATAAAAAAGTAGTAAAGGATTCTTTTCCCATGGCACAAGTAGAAAAGGTTTTAGATCATTTGGGTGAAGCAAAGGTTTTTTCGACGTTAGACTCAAAAAATGTTTTTTTCATGTTCCTGTGGAGGAAAACTGCACTAAATATTTGGCATTCATTACACATGCGGGTAAGAATTCAGGTTTGTAGGAATTCCTAAGAGCGCCTTTTGTTTTGTGCACGTCGCCGAGCGTGTTCCAAAGATTTATTTATAATGCGTTTCGAGATTTAATTCGGCATGGCACTGTTGTTACTTACATGGACGATTTTATTATTCCAGCGCGAAACAAGAAAGAAGGTTTAGAAAAGTTAAAACGCGTTTTAGGAGTAGCTAAAGAGCACGGTTTGGAGATTAATTTTAAGAAATGCAAGTTTAAAAAAAAAAATAGAATTTCTCGGATATATCATTGAGGATGATGTAATTCGCCCCGCTCCTGAAAAATCAAGGGCTATTCAAAATTTCCCGGAACCCCAAAACCTTAAGCAGATTTAGAGCTTCTTGGGTCTGACGGTATATTTGAGGAAATATATGGCCAACTATTCGAAAATAGCGAAACCGCTAAGTGATCTTCTTCGTAATGGGGTAGAATTCCAATTTGGGCCTGAGCAAAAAGGGGCATTTAACAAATTGAAAGAACTTTTATCAACAAGTCCTGTTTTGCATATTTTCAAACAAGGAGCACCACAAGACGGAAGCAGTCGTGGTTTCGGCGTTGTATTGCTAAAAAAGTCTGATGATGGGCAGTTACATCCCATTACTTCAAGAGTAAAAAACTAGCCTGCAACAAGAGAAGCTGTTGAGTTATGAGCTTGAAGTTTTAGCTATAGTGGAAGCTTTAAAGAAATTCAGAAATTACATTTTGGGATCTAAGTTCAAAGTAATTACTGATTGCGATGCTTTTCAAAAGACTATGTTCAAGAAAGATTTAACTCCTAAAGTGGCGAGATGGACATCACTTCTAGAAGAATTTTACTGTGAAATTGTTCACAGATCTGTACAGCAAATGAAGCACGTTGACGCGCTGAGTAGACACGATGTCATGATGGTTACCTATTCTCAGGAAGAAGTTACTGCCAAAATTGCAGCTGCGCAAAAAATGATGAGAGTCTCCAGTTGCTGAAACCTTTAGTCGAGTAAGGATTAAAGGACGATTTCCTAGTGAAGAATGGTGTATTATACAAGTTCGACAGTGGTCACGAGTTACTTGTGGTACCCGAAGCATTGGAGTTAGAAATCATACGTAGCATCCACAATAAGGGACACTTCGCAGTGTCTAAAACGGAAGATTTGCTGAAGATGGACTTTTATATTCGTAACCTTAGAAGACGAATTGAACAAGTTATTTCGAATTGTGTGACAAAAAACGAGGTAAAGGCGAAAGGTTACTGAATCCCATACCAAAAGAAAGTATCCCATTGAGTACTTTTCACATTGATTTTATAGGACCATTACCTTCGACAAATAAGAACTACAACTATATCTTGACCGTCGTTGATGCATTTACAGAGTTCGTGTGGCTCTATCCAGTAAAGGCTACATCAGCTCAAGAGGCATTGTAGAAGTTGAAACTGCAACAATCAACTTTCGGTTAATTCCTCAAGAATAATAAGTGATAAGGGTACGGCTTTTACGTCCAAAGACGCTGAAGAATACTGTAGACAAGACAAGATCCAGCACATATTTACAACTACAGGCGTTTCTACAGGGAATGGGCAGGTGGAAAGAATTCATCTGACGCTGATTCCAGTCCTATCCAAATTATCCATAGATGATCCTACCAAGTGGTACAAATACGTTGGAGATGTACAAAGGCTCTTGAACAGCACTAAGAGCAGAAGCACAAAGAGCTCTCCTTTTGAGCTCCTCAGAGGAGTCAAAATGAGAAATCAAGAGGACTTAAAAATTATTGAAATTCTCGAAGAAAAAGAAACAAATGTTATGATGAAAGTTCGAGAAGATATGAGAAAGGAAGCAAAGAAAAATATCCTAAAAATTCAGGAAGAGAAGAGCGTACAATAAGAAGAGAAAAGAAGCACAGGTATACAACGTGGACGATCTAGTGGCTATTTAAGGGTCACAATATGTAGGTGGTTAAAGTTAAGGCCAAAGTTCTTCGGTCCGTATTGTGTAACAGTGAGAAAAGGCAAAGACCGGTACCAGGTGGAAAAAGTAGGACAACATGAAGGTCCTGGCTGTACAACTACGGCAGCTGATTACATGAAACTCTGGACTGTTCTTGCTTAGGATTATGCAGCCCCTCCCCGCACTTGTATTTTTTTGTTTTTTCTCCCTTTTCTTTTGTTTTTTAATCTACTTTCAGCTTCTGTTTTGATGTACCAGTTTCGCTGATCTGCGTTTTCGAGGCCGAAAACAAAGTCAGGATCGCCGAGCCGTGGTATCCCTAAGTTCCATGGCCGCCAGTGGGCATCACCTGTGGTCTTGTAGCGAGAACGAGGTGGAGACGATGTTGTCAGAGAATCACGCGATGGTGGTGAGAATGTTAGCGAGTGCGAGTAGGCGCCGAGTGGCTATTTAAAATAACAAAACTGATGCAGAACTGTGTTTGTATTGCATCCAAGAAGCGCGAGAAGGCGCTAAGGCACTGTTATCTAATTCAATCTGTTTAGCCTTCTCTTTATCTCATGAAATGTTTCTGCGGCGTGGAAGAAGTGTGGAAGTATTAATTACCGAAGAACATCATCTTTAAATCCCACCCACATGTATGTGTGCCTAATATACATGTATAAGGGACACATACAGCTGAGCGTCCATCCCAATTGAAATTCTAACAGAGAACATAGCGGGGGCTGGTCAGAAGCGCTTCTTTACTTCTTCCCTTACAGGCAATTTCGGTTTTCCACGTATCGGTGTCTTCTTGCTGCACAAACACTATACTCTTATAAACGTCCATGTCTTTTTTCGGAACCCAGACCCTTCGGTACGGCAGTCAGAGTCTCTAACCACGATCCTGTCTGGGCGGCAGGCATGCAGAAGATAGTCCACCATCTCTATAGTATCACATGTGACTGAAGTATTACTAAACCGTGCTGAATATTCAGCTTCCACACCAATTTTGAGTGGGAACACCACCGGGGAGCGGTCTATGTGTCTCCCAACGTTTATCCTCTTTTACCAACCTCTTGAGAGGAAATTAGGCTCTCCGTATATTTTGAGTGCCTATGGCCAGACACTATACTCTTAGAAACATTCGTACCTTCTTAGGAATTCCAAAATGGTACGGCAGCCAGGGTCCACTAACCAGTATAACGGCTGGGCGGCTGCTTGGGCGAGAGAAGTAAATGAATTAATTTATACTATGGTAGACCTCTATTTAACTAGAAATTCAATTCCTGAATCTCCTGTTCTTCATTCAAAAAATTTAGTTTTATTAATTTATTTATATGTTTGTCGTTTTGTGACCGGTTTTAAATAGTACAAAAAATAAAATACGACTGTTTTTAAAATCAAACTTCTTACAAATTTAATTCATTTCTCTGAGGTAGTAATAAATGGAAATCTGTAGAATATAGTCGTAGTTGGATGATTTTTCGTTTTAATCACTTCCAGCATCTTTTATGTAACATGCAGTCAAGCGATTTATATAATATGCTCTTTTATAACCTTTTATAACTCAATTAAAAATAGCTGCTTTTCTTGTCGGTGAGAGCAGAATAGTCGAAGAAGCAAGATATAACTTATTCTTTTCCATCAGATAACATATTAAATATGTAACGAAGTGAATCCATTTTTCTACAGAAAGGAAGATGAAATGTATTGTTGAAATGAAAAATCAATCTTAAGCATCTCTTTAATCTTCTTAATTGTAATCTCTATTTTCCTATGCTCAAGTCGTAATTTGGGCCGCAGAGCTGTCTAAAGCGATATTTACCACCCAAATCCTCTTTTCGAAATCTTCCAACTATATTTTTTACCGTTTTAAAAGCACACCCACAATCTCTCTCTCTCTATATATATATAATATTTTCCTTTTGCTTTTAGTTCACTTCGTATATAATATAACACTCAACAAATGTAGTAATCCATTCTCCCTTCCAAAAAAGTCCACTCATGCAAAAATCGGTTTCCGTCAATGGTGTGTTACTTCTAAAATAACTTCCTGTATTCCTATCAATTCTTCAATACGCCACACGACCATGAAAGTAGGCATCAGTACTACCCTGCGGTTATATTTCTTCCAGTTACGAAAATAGGACACGAACGTTTGCAATCATGTACATTTACAACGGTTCAGATGTCATGATATGAGAAATGTTGAAATATCAAATTTGGTTTTTGATTCCCACGAAATTGAAGATACTGAGAACCTTAACTTGTATTGCTCGGTATCTGATATGAATTTCACGCATACTATGGTTACCCCTGGAAGAGATGTTTCATACATAAACTTTTATCTTAGATCTTAACGTCTTGAAGATAATGTTAGTAGATGAGTTGAATGTAGTTTCTCCAAACTCTGATAGAAAGCGTATTTAAAACATTTAATCACGTTATGATACGTGCATACGCGGTAAGAAAAATAATTTTCTTTCAGTTGTGTTGTTGTTCACTTTTATTTGAAAATTTCATCCACACTGTTATTCAGATTTAATTATTTTTACATTATTAATGTAATGTAAAAATTCTACATTCATTTCGAATACATTTAGATTCGATATCTGAAGTAGTTTAAGTTTTATAATGTCTCGTATGATGTGAAATAAATTCATTCAGTTTTATTCAGAGACTTCGGAGATATATGAATTTCGGTACATGCAAATGTAAATTTGAAAAGTAATATATTTAAATCGGTATGGAAAGCGAATTCAATGATAAAACGCTTTATTATAAGAAAATGATTTTTCTTTATTCTCGATCAACACAGAACTAAACATTAAACTTAAAGAATTTTTTGTAACTGGCATTTATTCTGGTTTATTATCCATTTTGTTACAAGCAGAATGCTAATATTCGTTTAGGTGATTAAGGCATTTTGGATCCGATTATCTCTGTGGAGAAAAAAGTAAGAACAAATCTGCGTTTCTTTATTTACTTTCTCGTTCTTTTATTCTTTTTTTTGACCTCCTGTCAGCTTTATACTATATAAGGGAGAAAATATTTTTCGTCCAAAAATTCGATACTGATTTTTCAGTGAATAAGCATGTATTGTAGTCCCCACAACATGTTTAGATTAATTTACAGTGAAGTCTGTCTTCTTCTGTGTGTCTGTATGTATGTGAGGACGGTTTTTGCTTACGATAACTCTTATATGAAATTTACAAAAATTTCTGTTTTCCATCTTTAAATTCTCTGGTTCCTATGTTCCATCTTATTAATCCTTCTTGGATGTCTGTATGTGTGTGAAGATTTTTTTCGGCCACAATAACTATTATATGAAACTTCCAAAAATTTATGTTTTCCATATTTAAGCTTTCTGGATTCTTAGAAAAAGTTGATTAGATTTGGGAAACTGGTCAAACAGAAGTGGAACATTACTTGAAGTCTATAACATGTTTTAATGGACAACCAGAAGCGGGACTTTACTCAAAGCTTTTAACAGTTTTGCAAAAATCAGTATAACATATTGTTGCATATATAAACCATATCCTATTTCTGCAACTGAACGCGTATTGGTTATGATATATCGCTGGAATAGATTATAAGATATTTTCTCCCTCCTTTCCGCATGCCTTCGTGGTTTAACGATAGCAAACTCGGCGCGTATTCGAGAGTGCCCATGCGAGGACTTTGCATACATCTCATGTTTTCTGCTTCAAAAACGTCTAATTACTATACAATATAAACATATCAAAATTAATTTAGATTCATTGATACTACAGAAATAATAAAGATGAGAATTAAATTATGGTATTCCTTTAAAATACTTACTTTAAAGATATTATAAACACTTAATTTTTTTAACTAAAAACCAATTAAATTATATGCTATTCGGCTGAGTAATAAAATATGTTTAATAAAAAAATTAAAGAATTAAAATATTGATTATGTTGGCGTAAATTTAGAAATGAAACAAAGAGTATTCTGGGTCCCAAACAAGTCTTTGAAATAAGACAAAATAATGGGGAAAAGTAAAGTAAACGGCAGTAGATTGTAAATAAGGTACTACATTGCAAGTTAAAAGCATTAGCTTTTTATATGGAATTATGTTTAGTTTCTAATGTAGCTTTACACAAATAGAGTGGCAAGATAGTCCAAAATGATACACTGACGAACTCTTGAAATGTCTGAGCTCTACGAAACGTTATTAATTTCAATATTGTATCTTAAGATGATGTCGTAATTATTTAGTGTCTTGTCTCGGTCCCTGCTTGTATTAATAATTGTGATATACACGAATTTCTCTTTCTTATAATATGATACAAGCGTTATGCATCAGATAAAATTTTATAATATTATGTTTTTGGAAACTGATGATTCTGCCTGATAAAAACATAACAAATTTAGCATACTATTGAATCTTCTGTTTTGTGCATAGGAATATCAATTTTTATGTTTGAAGAAAATATTTTATGAAGAAAGAAATGATAACAACTCAATATTTTGTTTAATTGCTTCTGAATTATTAAATTATACTGAAAAAAGCATAATGAATGATTTCAAAATATTAAGGAAAGAAACACATAGGATATCCATTTCGTAATAACTATTGAAATAAATCTTGGAAATGATCATTTCTTACTGTTAAACTTATAATAACTGCTGAAATTTTCAAACATTGGTATCTGAAACTCTCATATTGTAGAATTTTTGGGAACCTTTTGATACCAATATAAACGGGTGAGGCAAAACTGCGCGAAGCGAAAGATCTTTTTATATAACTAAAACGAATATTTAAATATAACTGAAGAATGAAATTTTGATACAAGCAATGTACTGTTTAAAATTCCAAGGTGAAAGAAAAGTACGTTTAATATATTTAAAGATATATGTATGGAAACTACTTCATAAACCAATAGCAAAATGTTAACTGAGACAAAGTAAGTAAACTATGCCAAGAAATTTACCTTCATTAACGCATATATCTTAGAAAGTTCCATAAAAAGTTAGCTTTTTCATCGTCAGAAGATTCCTGTTACGAAAATTGGACTCATTATTTCTTCAGCGCTTCCTAATAATGAGGTTCCGCGTCGTACCTGTAATCAATTCTCACATGATAAATTCCCAGAAAGGTTGTCCTTAAGAAGGTCATACCTTGTTAGACGCGTTTTAAACATGTAAACAAAAATGTCAAGATGGAGCTGCTACAAATGAAAATGCTGGAATTTTCTAAAAAATAAAAGCTTGTTAATGCTATAAAATTGGTCTTCGACTGTTATAAATGTAAATACTATTTTATCCACAAAATACAGTGCCTTGTATAAAAAACATTAACGGTGACTCCTTTGCGTGTTAGAGAAATTAACTTACATAAAGTATTTAACTCTTTATGAAGTGCCTATCGAATAGTTTTTAAAAAGAAGACAAACTATATGACATACTCCACTGGTTTCCAAAAAGTAAGGAAAAATCACGAAAATAGCGATAACTTGTAGAAAAACAAGCCAATCCGTATAAAATTTGAATATGTTGTGAAATAAGAATTGTTGATTAAAACTGCAGTATGCAAATTAGTGGCGCGGCAATCCAAATACGTCATCCGGAGGAAAATAAAACTGCATGTTTCAGAGCAAGCCTGCAAATTTCGCTGTGATACTGAGATATGAAATCTGGGATACCCAATTTATAACAATGACCTCCATGCATCATTTGCCCGAAGAACTGCGATGGAGAGCTATTGGGACACTAGAGGCAGGACAAAGTTAGGCAGAAATGACCATATGGCTAAATGTGAGTCCTTCTGTGATTCATAGACTTTGGCAACAATTTCTAACCGCAAGTTCGGTATCCAAGAGGTTCAGCCAAGGGCGGGAAACCGCTACGAAGAGCACTGAAAATCGATATTTGTTGTTAATGGGCACGAAGGAATAAAATCCCAACTGAACTCAGATCCTCCCTTGCTGCAGCCACTGGAAAGTTGGTGTTAACCTCATGCGTAGAAGACTTCACGAAAAAGGTCTGTACACTAGGCGATCAGCCACTTGCATGCCGCTCCCGTCACCTCGTAGAGGGAAAAGTTTCAGGTGAGCACGTCAATATGTCCAAGGGACAGCTGATCCGTTGAGGGCTGTTATCTTTACGGATAAAATCAGGTTTAGCCTCCAAAGCGATAGTAGGTGTTATTTGATTTAAAAAGAGCCAATGTTATCCATCAAATATCCGTGAAAGAGATGCATACCGAGGAGGCAGTGTCTGTGTCTGGGGTGGTATCTCTTTGTGTAGACGCACAGACCCCCATGTCTTTCCACGTGGAATCATGAATGCTCAGGCGTATACAGATGATATCTTGATGCTTATGTGTGCCCTTATGCTGGGACAATATGTGATAATTTTCTGCTACAGGACGACAGCGCTAAATCGCATCGCGAATCGTGAGGGCTCGCGTCGTGAATGCTTATCTTCAGCAGAAAAGAACTCAGCGCATGGAGTGGCCAGCTCCATCATCAAAATTGAATTCTGTGGAGTATGTCTGGGATGCTTTAGGAAGACATATAGCTGCTCTCACTCCTCCTCTTCAGACCCCTGACACGCTTTCAACTGCCTTACAAGAGCAATGTCTCTGACTTCCTACGAAACGGACAGACCGTGTAATTGACAGCATCACACATCACTGTGTATGTGCTGTATTGCTTCTAAAGGAGATCAAACTCCTTACAGTGGGTAATTTTCCTATGCAAAACTGATCCATCCGATTTGTTTGTTTTATGCATATGCTAATTTCTTTAACGCCATAATTGTCTGGTAATTTATTTTCATGTTATTTTATATCTTAACTATGTGTTGTATATTGTGGGTCAGTTTCATTAAATTTTACATGTCACGTTTTGAGTAACTCGTTATTTTTGTGATTTTTACTTAATTAGTGATAAATTAGTGGTGGCTGTATAAATTACTAGCTTCTATGACTACTTACTTTTAGTGGAAAAAAGAAATAATTATTGCTTACTTAAAACACAACAAACATGCTATTCAATTATTGCATGCATTATAGGCAAGTGAAGTTAAATTATCAACTATTTTTACTCAGAGGTTTATGACATATTTTAATATAGGTTTAAAAAACCTTTGGGAATGAATAACATTATCAAAAGCAAAATTAATGTGGTTATGAATTCGGAAATGCATTGCCCTTTAAGGTTTAGGAAACAAGGAGTTTTTCTCTTTCCAGAGCAGCATTGTAAAGTTATTTACAATCTTGGTGTGTCTTTTAAAATATACATTTAGGTAATAACAGTGTGCTTCGTTAGTGTAAGAAAAAATCTCATCAAGCAACAGTTTTAGTATAGTCTAACGTAAATTATTATTATATTTTCATTTAAATTTATATAGTTCTCTATGCTCATGTCTCATGAACAAGGTTCTTTTTTCATGCTTAGAAAATTATTAATGAATTATTAATAGTTACATTGTTAGGCCAGGGCGTTAGCTCAAAAGCGCTGTTAATTTCGTTGTGGTATTTTGCGTTTGTTAACTATAAAAGTTTGAATCACTTTTGAAATTTTTGCCAAAAAATAATAGAGCCCTTCATTGTATTTAAAGAACTTAAAATAATAAAGAATATGTATGTATGTATGTCGCATTGTAAAAAACCCAACGGTACCTTAAACGTCAAATTTTGAATAACGTAGTTCTCCACTTGAATATGGGCATCTGGAAGCCCAAATTTGGAAATTTGTTTTATTATCTATTTCATATTTTGTAAAACTTTAACGAATTTTTGATTAACACACTCTGTCTCGTTTTGACTTCGAACATTAGAAGAATCAGTAATGGAAATGAGTGTAAACAGTTATTCAATGAAACATCTCGTTACAACACAAACAGTTTATTTACAAGTCTAATAATTGACAGCTGCAGTTTTCATCATCTCAAAACAGCACTTAAAAATATAAATGGCGTAAGATAATACTCATTAATTATCAAATACACATGAAATGCAACTCGAAGCCATTTATCTCACTCTCTCATAAAAAGAACGAGCTCAAAACATACAGCTTTGCTCAAAACGAAAAATGTAAACATTGTCCACTGTTGCCATATGCAATTTTCTAAATTAGTTAAACAAAGATAATATTAGATAGAGGTTCAACTTAACATCCTCCCACCTAAGTTAACTTTTTACCTTAAAAATTTAACTTACAAAAGAAAGTTAACAAAAGAAAATTACAAATTGTTCATAAGTTACAAAAGAAAAATTATACATAGTTCATAAGTCCAGTCTCTTAGGTACTTTGACTGTACGACCTGCTCTAGTCTTTTGAATCTGAGGTTCAGATACACACACATCATCAGACGCAAAATTCTCACAAGTTTCGTCTCCCACCTTCTCGATTGAAAAGTTCTGAAAAATGGGATCATCACTGGATACTTCAAGTGGGTACAATCTTTGAATTGGTCTTAACAATTGTCCATGACTTGTTTTGAGCTTAACAAGTCTTGCAATTCCGTCTTTTCCTGGAAGGATTTGAATTATTTTGCCTAATTTCCAATTGATTCGCTTGGTGTTATCACTGCCTATCAGTACAACATCACCAATATTCACTTTCACAGATTTTCTGTTTTCTGATTTTTGGATGAGTGCCCCTAGATATTCAGACCTAAACCTGTTCCTTAAATCTCTTTTCAGGCTTTCTCTATATTTAACCCGCTTATTAAGACTTTTGTGCCCAATATGATCAAGATCTGGAACACCACTTTTTCGTATATCTTGCAGAAATAGAGAGGGACTTAAAGGCATTAAAGTAGAATCATTTTCAGTTACGTATGTCAATGGACGGGAATTAATCACTGCTTCACAATCACAGAGAATCGTAGTCATTTCTTCAGAAGTTAAGGAGGCTCTTCCTAGCACTCGTCTTAATAATTTCTTAAGAATTCCTACCAAACTCTCCCACCAACCTCCCCACCAGGAGGCAGTTGGCGGGTTGAACTTCCATTGAATTGGTAGTACAGAAGTGTCATCAGTGATTTGCTTCCAGTTTAGATCTCGGAGTACATTTGAAGCGCCAACAAAATTAGTTCCGTTATCACAGTATATGATTCTACTCCGTCCTCTACGAGCTATAAACCTCCTAAGAGCTAGTAAAAAACTGTCGGTGGACATCGATTCAGCCAACTCTAAATGGACTGCCCTGTAAACAGCGCAGGTGAATAAACAGATCCAAGATTTCGTGTTGCCTCTCAAGATCACTGGTACAGCGAGATCCACCCCACAGATTTCGAATCCAGCTGCTTCTCGTAGTCTGTCTTCTGGAGGAGGCGCGGTATAAGTTTCTAGGTTTTTTGCAGAAAATCTCCTACACACTGTGCATTGATTAATGAGAGATCTCACAGTTTTACAAGCGTTCAGAATCCAAACTCTCTCTCGTAGAATATTTATCAAAATTTGCGTACCAGCGTGTGCATTTTTCTCGTGATAATATCGCAGTAGTCTTTTGACAACCTCATGATTGAATGGAAGAACAGCTGGCATTTTAAATTCTTCCGTATCCTCACGAAAGGTAAGTTTAGTTTTCAGTCTAAGGAATCCACTTTCATCGTTGAATACTCCTAAAGTTTTTAATTTCTCGTCTTTTTCATTCACAAAACAGTCTTCTTGAAACATTTTAATCAATACCTTCTCAGCCTCAAAAATTTCATCAGAATCAAGGTTTCCATGTTTTCTCTCAATTTGTTCAGATCGACAATTGTAAACGAATCTTAGGATCCAGGCAATTAGATTAACTATACTTTTGTACTTGGAAAAATATCTATAATACCAATCTCACTTAGTAACCAAGCATGTAGAAACTAAACATTTTGTTACAGATGAAACTATGCTCTTTTTCTTCTCTCTAAAAATCTCACTCTCATCTAAATTTAAGTCACCTTTTGGCCAATCTTCTTCAGGCAAGTAGAGCCAACTTGGACCTAGCCACCAGTTAGATTTCAACAAATTTAGAGCTGAACAACCTCTGCTCGGGAGATCAGCCGGATTCATACATCCCGGAATATGTCTCCATGAATTTTTATTTGTTAGTCTTCTTATTTCTTTTACTCTATTCTGGACAAAGACACTCCAGGGTTCTTCTCTCGTTATCCAAGCTAAGACAGCGGAAGAATCGGTCCAGAAGTAAACTTCTTCACTCTGTATCTCAGATAAAATTGAAGACGATAGTCGTGATGCTATAGTAGCTGCAAGTAATTCCAGTCTCGCGATAGTAGTTTCTTCTTTTCCCGTTGGTGCAACTCTACTCCTGGCTTGTATTAGCTGTACTTTAACAGAATCAAAAGTTTTTACTCGGATAAAAGCGGCCACGGCGTAAGCATGCTTACTGGCATCACAGAAAATATGTACTGAAGTATTTTCACTTGTATTCCTTGAACCAAAATATCTGGGAAAACGGATCTTCTCTAGATAGTCAATGTCTCTCAGCCATTTTAAAAATGCAGTTCTCGTACAGGTACCAACTTCTTCATCCCATGTTATCTTCTGCTTCCACGTTTCTTGAAGCAATAATTTAGGGATAAGGATGACAGGACAATATATACCAAGAGGATCAAACAATCTATGAGCTGTAGCTAAGATTAACCGCTTAGTTACTTTTTCAAAACATAACTCTTTTATACTACCAGTATTTATTCGTAGAGTGTCAGATTGTTTATTCCATATTAAACCGAGCACATTCGTATCAGCAGAAGCATCATCATTAATATCATTGAACTCCCACCCTCTAAGCTGAAATTTTCTCTCAGCCATTACTTCAGTTGATACATTCATAAAAAGATTGAGTTCATTTTCATTTTTGACACAACTGACACAGTTGTCAACATAGAAACTATGCATAAGTTTTTGAACGATACTCTTTGGATATGAGGATTCACCAGTTTCTATTTTCTCTAAAACAGTCTGTAAATGAAGCTGAATAGTAGAGTTTAAAAGAAAAGGGCTGCTTGCTACACCAAAAACTACACGACAGTGCCTGCAGTCTTTCAACTGACCATCACTATCAAGCCACAAGAACCTCAAAAAATCTCTATCAGTGGGTGAAACACTTATTTGTAGAAAGGCTCTTCGTATATCAGCAATAACACCTATCTCCTCTTTTGGAAATCGTGTTAAAATACTTGGAATCTGCTCTATTAGATTCGGACCTTTTTCTAAGCAATCATTAAGACTAGGAAACCCCTTTACTTTGGCCGAAGCATCGAACATCGGTCGGAGTTTTGTAGTACTATTCTCTTTGATAACTTCTAGATGAGGAAGGTAAAGAACTTGAGCTTGATCGTTTTTAGGAACTTCTTCAATTACTCCCTCTTCAAGCCATTCCTTAAAAACATTTTCATAAGCTTCATAATTGGACTCCGTTTTAAGACGTTTAACAGTTTTGTTCAGTCTCCTCTCGGCTAAATCAAAATAATCTGGCAGAGGTGGATGATCTTCCAACCAGGGCAAATCAACCTCAAAACGATTATCTACTACATGGACTGTATTTAGGAAATGTAATCGAGCAGCTTCTTGCAGTTCCATCTGGCTTTTCTTGACTTATGGGTCAGTAATGCCAAGTGTGTCCAAGGTCCATAAATCTGTTATCGTCTCCACTGCAGACAACAGGGACGTAACTAATAATGATGAGGCACACTCGCTTCTCGAAGTATTGGGCATTCGTCCCATAACTGACCATCCAAGTTTTGTTTCTACGGCTACGAGACCACAAGGTATCTCACGACGACCACCTGTCATGAGTTTTCCAGCTACATCAGCCCCAATAAGGATTTCAATAGGATCTTCACAATCATCCACAATATTTATATTATAAGCAGCTAACTCCTTTAGACAAAGTTTGTTGATCAATAGGTGGCACTGACTTGCAAATAATTTGTTGACTACGAACTTTAAAGTTACAATTATAATTCCCGTGCACACTTGATAAATACAAAGTGTATACATCGTGCTTGCATACCCCCGAATTTTTCCCTCCAAATAAAGAGTCCTGCAAATATTCACAATTCTGAGGTTTACACCTCATTTCTTGAGCTGTACTTCGTAACAGATACGATCGCTGTGAAGCTGTATCAATAATAGCTCTTGCGACACGTTTTTTCCCATTACCTCTAATTATAACTTTGAATGTTTGCAGCATTACGTCGTCTGGAGTTGAAGATAAGTTAGAAAGAGCCTGATCCACTTCAGCACTAATCTCAGTTTTCTTTTCAACTTCGGATGATTCCTAATTTTTGGGCACAGTTATTTGGTGCATTTTCCTACATAGAAGAATATGGTGTTTTTTACCACAACACAAGCAACCAGCTTTCAAGTTACAGTCCTTAACTGAATGTCCAGATTTTAAACATAAAAAAAACACTTGTAAGATTGTTGAACAAGTGACTCCCTCTGATTTAAAGGTATTTTTCTTGCTTTTAGACAATCTCCTGAATAATGCGAATTAGAACAGAATATGCACTGTTTTGACACTTGAGATGAAGTTAGAAGATCTGTCGCACTAGGAACATTTGAAAACTTTCAACTCCTAAATGTTTTATCGATCCCTTTTTTCTCCTTGGAAAAATTACTATATTTCACTTCCGGTTTTGACTTTGAAGTATTGAAACTTCGAGAGGCTAGAATTGCTTTCTTCAGCTTCAACTTCGTCTTGTAAAAATTCTAAAATACACTCTAAATCACTTTTCTCAATTATAGTTTTTCTTTGATTTGAATCATCCGGACTCACTTCTCGAACTTTTCGATGAGCAGATCTATAGCGCTCCCAAGCAACAAGAGTTTCTTCAGGTAACGATGATTCAA
>KK114454.1:1851-18475 GCA_000611955.2 Stegodyphus mimosarum
CGAGTTATTTCTCGAACTTGTAAAGAGAAGCCAGCCTTTTGTGTGGAAGATTGTTTTTCATTTTCAGAATATGCTAAATTTAAATCTCAGTTACATCATTTTGTCTTGTGTTTGTTATATAATTTAACAGCATTTAGGTATAGGTGTACTCACAAAAAGATAAAATGGAATGAACTAGTGTTTTTATTGATTTTTTATAATTGCTGATGCTATATATCTAGTAAATTAAATTAGAATTTATGCATTTCGTTATACAAGGCCTATCTGGAAAGTAATGTCGTACGTTTTATTTTGAAGTGACTGTATGTTGCAGCGTGTTTTGTCCACTGGGCCGATAAAGGTATAAGCTGACTGCTGAGCTAGGGCTTATTCAGTTATTTCTGGCCTCTTGGTGAAGGCTACCTTAAAGGTGAACTCGGAAGTTTTGTGTTTTGTATAAGTTGTGTAGTGAGTGGGACCAAAGCTTTCAGTAGAGTTTTCTGTGAAACTTGGAAAGTTTGCAGTAGAAGCTTTTCCAGTGGTTAAACAAGCTTTTGAGGATGAACATTTATCAAAGGCAAGTCTACAGATGGCACAAGGCATTTTTGGAAGGTTATGAAGAGATTGATGATGTAGCCCATGCTGCACCCCTGTTAACTTCCTCAACAACAATTAAAAAAAAAAAAAATCTTGTGAGAAAGAACTTTTTGAAACAGACTGCCAAGTGAGTGTTCATTTAATGGTTGACATGTTCAGTATTCTAAAAATGAGGTGACCAAGGATTCCAACACAAGAAAAGGGCATGTGAAGCTTATTGCCAATAATTTTTTGCCAGCAACCAAAAAACTTAGTGGAAATTCGTCAAAACTTTATAGAAATGTGTGAAAATGATCCTCACTTTTTGAACAATGTCAGCACATGTGTTGAACATGGATATCTCAGCATGACTCTCAAGTGAAGAGGGAAAGTGCCGAGTGACATACTTCGGCGTCCTGTTGCCCTAGGAAGGCTAGAATGTACAAATCAAAGATGAAGACCATGCTTATTTGGGAATTTTTATACTTATCAATACAACTGTAAATTTCACATAGAAGTCCTCAAGAGACTTGAGTTTTCCAGAAAACAAGCATCTTGCACATCAGATCGGACATCAGTGGCAACTGGAAACTTCACCATCACAATGTCACAGCTTTCATTGTTTTTGCCATGACCAGCACCTGGCCAAATCTAATGTGGCAATGCTGCCCCAGTCGCCCTATAGTCCCAATTGGCACGTCCAGACTTCTTTTATTTATTTTTCCCTGCTTGAAATCCCTTCTAAGATGATATTATTACAGAACAATTGATTATGTGAACTAGCTTTAAATTCATTTCTGGGCTTCACAGCTTGTAAATCCCTCTAGTAAAGATATATTGACACAGGTGGACAATATTTTGAAGAATTTTGAGTCATTCTTATTATTATATGTGTAAATTTTTTTCTAATACTGTAATTTTTTTTATGATTTGTAACATTACTTTTGGACAGTCTTTGTATTTACATTCTCGTAGTATACCTTTTCATTACTAAATGATTTTGAAAATAATAATAGATATGTTTATTTGAAAATTCATATGACAGTTAACTGAGTCATAAGAATTGTCATTTCTGCATGAATGGTTTAAACTATATGAATCTTTTAAACAAGAAGTAATATATTCTCAACATAATGTGTTTTTACTTTTGTTTCTTTTACTTTTTCTCAGTAATCATGAAATCTTTCAGATTCTGTGTGGTGATGCTGATATGCTTACTACAAAAAGGTGAGTACATTGTTTTATTTTTTATTGATATCTTTTGGGGAAATTAAATTTACCTTTGTTTTTATCTTTTTGTCTATTCTTTTTGTTTGTTAGTCTATCTTTGTTTTTATTATTAATTTTTTATGCTTATTTTTACAGCTACCTATGTGGAAATTGGTTTCATCTTATGATATCTGTATTATTTTATACAGATCCATGCATAAATATTTCATCTCTTGGAGATACTGCCAGAGTATGTTGTTATACATTAAATTATTAGGCTTTAAAAATATGTATTCTTATAAGAAATTTTCTATGTGTGTGAAGGAGGATGAAATTCAAACTAGAAGATAAAGCAGAAAACAGTTATACTTAAGTTTTTGCATTTTCACATTTTCAATAAGAATTCAAATTTAATTTTATTTTTAAAATTAAATAGCAAAATAATAAAAGATTTATTATGTACCCTATTTCCTCACATATTCTTTCCTTAGCTATTTAATGCTAGGTTCTGAAAATTGAAAAAGCGTACGTAATTTTCTTATTCCCAAGTGCTTTCAGAGAATGATTTTCCCTCAATTTTAAAATGTATTTATTCAAGTAGTGATCATTCATAGGGTCATTAAAAGTCTTATTCAAAACAATTTTTGGTCCTTAAAAAGTCCTTAATTTCAGCCCAGATTGGCAAATGGTACTTAATTTTACTTGTTTGACATTTCTATCTGCTTTTTGTGACTGCAGTTTTGAGTGTGAATTAACCTTTTGAAGAAATGTTTTTTGATTCATTGACAAATATATAATTGAGGGGTTTAAAATTTGAATCCTTTCCTACTTCTTAACAGGGCATGAGGGGCACAAAGTGCAGTCTTAATAGAAATATTAATATTTTCAAATTATTTCTTTTTTGAGAATTGAGAGTTCATAAAATATTACATATCAAAAACATGCTTTCCCATTTTATTATGCTATACTAAATTTGGTGATTTATTAACATTTGGGCAGTAATCCAGGTCTGTGAATTTTTTGACATCCTCCTTTTTTTTTTTTTTTCGTTTTGTTTGTTTGTTCAGACATAATAAAATTGACAAGTATTATTAAAAAATGATGATATGTTAAAATTGTAATTAAGAAATAGCATTAAAATAAAGCATTTTTACTTTCCTATGTCATATTTTAAAATTACTTTCCATTTTAGCGACAATATTTTGGTTCTGAAAAATAAATAAGATAATAAATGCTATGAAACAGTTTCCGAAGTGCTTCTTAGCAAAAGCTACTTTAGTTATTTTAAAAGTAATTTAATTTTTCTTTATATTTTTTAGTTTTTTCCCATGTAGTTGTTTCAGAATATTCAAATGTATAACAGTTTTCTCTTAAAAATTTACTTCCCCCCCCAGAAACTTTTTTATTAAAAAATCTTCTGGCTTTTTGCTCTTACATAGTTTGCAGGGATAATTTTTTAAACCTTGCACCTTGGAAAGTTTATAAGGATTTGAAAACTAGACTTATAGGTTTACAATTCCAAAAGATTGCAGAAAAATGTGATTGTCCTAAATTCTAAAAGTGTTGCCTTCTATAAATTTTGTTGCTGGTTCCTTCACCTACGTCTGAAAATTTTGCCTCTAAATAAGTACAATTCTTTACAAAACAGAAATCTTTAATTAAATCTGAAATTCTAAAATGTAGAAGAAACATACTAGAAAGAATTTTACATAAAGAGGAGAAAGAAAATTACTCTTCAAAGGTATATTGTTAAAATATTAGTAAATTGGGAATAAAGCAGAGACTAGTAGGAACATTGATTTGTTTATTGAAAGAAAGTTACTTTTTGCCACAATTCGAAATGTAAATATGTTCTACAGGGGGGTAAGCCCTGTATCGAAAACCTACCCATGTATTTTCTTAATGTTTATTTTCTTCTTCTCCTTTATCCAGAATGGAAAAAATTCTAAGTAAATTGAGAAAAATAAAGGCTATATGAATGCAAAGTTTTAGACAAAAGACTCACTTGGGGGGGGGGGCCAAACAACTTCTGAGCTCTTTTGAATTTTGGCAAATGAAATGTTGATAGTATCACTGTCTTACAGCAGAAATGATCTTGAAAGGGTTACTGGATTATACGATTTCCCAAGCCATTAGGTACTGTATAGTCACAGTTTTGCTGCATATTGTAAAACCAATACGAGAATTTAATTTTTAAGATATAAGAAAGGTATGATGAAAGAGATCTTAATATTGGATGACATGTTTCATCTGTTGAAGCTCTTTATGAATCACATGCTGAAGCCAACTTCAGCATGTGATTCAAAGATAAATCCATGAAGCTGTACTATCTATTACACTTTTATTATTGCAGTAAAAATAAAATATCTTCCTGTAAACAATATAGATTTTTTTTAGCTCCTACTTTTATTCAGATGTTAAATGTTTTGAAATCATTTATGGCAAAATTATATTCTTCTGAAAAGGAACAAAATGATAGAGTGTGAAATAGAAAATAATAAAATAATCTAGAAAAATAACACTTGTCTCAGATGGGAAGTCTATACTATGACACAGGGGTAAAGGGGCGTAATAATTAAATAAATGAATAGAAATAGTTCATATTTTTATGTTCAAGAAATGAAAATATACAGTATGTCAAATGTAATGTGCAAGGAATGTCATTTATTATTGACATGCAAATAATCTGTATGAAAGCAAACATATATAGTTCTCATCTTTGAAAATAGGCCTTCTTTTGTTAAGTAACATGATGAACTCTTCATGAGTTCACGTATGCTACATATACATAGCAACTGTCCACAAATGGCTCATTTTATCTTAGCTATTGACAGGTTTCAAGTCATTAAGATAGTCTTTTAAAAACAAATTTCTTATCTATTTATTTTCTTATCAATTTCTTATCTATTGCAATTAATTGATGTAATAATTTGTATGCAAATCATTATCGAAGTTCATCATTTTAAGCATTGTAATTAACTTCTAACTTATTGTAATTAACTCTTTTCCTTTTTTTCCTTCTTTTTTTCTTTTTTTAAATACTTATGGTATAGTTATAAGATACTGATTGTCATCTTCTTTGGTACAAATAAATCATGGGATTTTTGAAGTATTTACTTGTTTTTATCATGTTATGGGTTTTTTTTCTGATATTTATTTATTGCATTAGATTAGCTTTGCAGGTTTTCCTTTCCCCTTATAATTTAAGTGTTTTGATGTATTCTTTTTAAGGCTTATTACAACAATGTTGCATGTAATGGTTGGAATAAGTCAAACTTGGTAGATTCTATCATTCTTGCTGCCTTTGAGTTTGACATAATGAATGTCCTTAATTTAGCTTGGTAAGTATGTATTTAATATGTTCATATTTTTAGAAAGGTATTTAATTATTAATTGTTGAAATCCATAAAAAGTTCCCAAAGAACTGTACCTGTCCCACTCACAGTTTTTGAGATAAATGCAAAAGAAAAATAGGATGTCGTATCCGGTGAAAGATTTAAAAAAAAAAATGCATTATCACATTTCTTATCAGTATTTGAACATCACATTTAGCATCACTATTTGCATGTTTAAATAAGATGTTCAAAATATCCACTGTGCATATCGAGGCACACTTTGTGGAATGGATGGGTGCATATGCTGCAGCAGCATGGTGTCCTCCAACGTATACATGCAGCTTGAAGAATTCAGCTGTGAGTAACTAGGTCTCGAAAGACTAGTTTCATCAAATGAAATACCCATGCTGCTAGATTATAAGCGGGGGCCTAGTTTTATGGCCACCATGGTCACCGGATGTGACATTTTTGGATCTCTTCCTATGGGGACATCAGAAAGAGTTGGTTTATCAAGACAGTTATTATAGAAAGTGACTTAGTTCTTAATGTTGCATGTAATTTGGTGGATCCGTGCTGCCACAATGTGTAGCGTCAGCCATTCCATGATGTGCACATGCTTGACTCTATATGAATGTTGGACATTTTTTAACATCTTTCCATTTCATGTTTCCAATAATATTTTTCTTGCACTGGATATATCATCATACTTTTCTTTCACACTTATCTCAAAAGCTGTGGTTCATACAGGTACAATTCTCATGCATTTTTTATGTATTCCAAGTGAAGAATTCAGCTGTGCAGAGTTTGGGCAGTTTTGGTAGAACACTATGTACGTAGGTCACTCCCGCATTTTCCTTTCTTCTACTTCCATACAAAAGATTTGTGCTGTTTTGGAAAACAGCATTTTCCCAAGTGATAATTTTTTCTTTTCTTCACAACTTCAAATATATTTTATGACTTCCTGCTTGATCAAAGAACAAATTTTTGTCATTTTTTGTGAATTTAAAAAAATTTTTTTAAAGTTTTATGATTATTTTTCTTTACAATGAACGAATAGCATGACACAGGAATGTCATTATGACCTTTTTTTTTTTTTTTTTTAAATTTTTTTTTAGCAAAATTGATGGTACCATGAAGCCAACTGGAAAATGTTACTGTTTGGATTAAATAAAGATCAGAAACTGTCACAAATTGAGAAGACCCAATATCTTTGAATTACCTTCCATTATACATGATGTTCACACAAACTCTTACATGGCTTTATTTTTTAAACTGTTGGGTCATAGACATGTACTCTGAATTACAGAAATGCTTTAAATGGCACAAATGTTCATGTTTTTTTTTCTATTTTAAATTAAAAAAATTAATTTTATATAACTTAGGAAATGTAACTTATGTTTAGGGAAATTTTATACTTATTTCGAAACATAAAATACAAAATGTCCGACTGTCTTTGATGTATCATTTTTGTATTGGATATCATATTTAAGGGTCATACTCAAATTGAAAAGCAAATGTTCTATTCATACATAACTAAAAATAAAATATATTTAAAAAAAAGGTTACTGATGTGAATGGATTATGTGCCTGAAAATTTTTTGAGCATATGAATTGTAATAAGATTATAAATTAAAGAATGTTACACGCTAGTAAATCATTAAAAAATATCACTGAATTCCATTTAAGAGAAAATAAATCAACCTTCAATTATTCTACAACTATTATTTCTGAATCCAGTCTCGATACCGTCAGTTTTTGTTGTCCAAGGATAACTCTTTCCTCCACTGAGAATATAAAATTTTTCTGAGTATAAATATAAGGAATGGGAGGCTGTATAAAATATTAGGTTGTGTAATTTCTATAAATTGATTTTTAAAATTAAATATTCAAAAACATGAATATTTGTGTCATTTAAAACATTTCTGTACTTGGGAGTATAAATCTTCTACCAATGGTTGTGAAAATAAAGGCCAGACAAGGACTTGTGTGGATACAGTATATGTAAATGCATTACTTATCAGTTAAACAATCATTTAGAAAGCAATTTTATTTATACTGCTTAGCATTTTGCAATGGATGTTATTTTATACCATATGTGTCATAAATAAAATAAGTAATGTGGCATATATCAGCTGCAAATTTTTAACTCTGTCTCTCTGTATACACTGTCATCTTCATCCAAAGCAAAATATAGTAGTAATGATGAAATTTCATGGTAACATTGTAATCCCCCATGCATGTTTCTCTTCTTTTTGCTTTTAATTTTATTTAACTGGCAGATTTTTGAAATCATAATGCATTTTTTTTATGTTGTAGCATTAATCTCATCTTATATTCAAAAAAGAAGTATAAAAACCGAGGTCAGAACTTTCCAAATTGATTTTTTTGAAAAGTATTTAACGGGAATATTTAGTTTTATGAGTCTGCAATAGCAGGTATTATTTATTTATACAGGGTGTGTAGCGATCCTTGCAAGTGCTTATAAGTACTTATATTTGAAAATAAAATATAAAGGTCCTTATAGGTGCTTACTTTTTCTCTAAAGCACTTATTTTTTTAAAATTTTTAAAATTTTATTTTACTGCTTCTTTTCCGGTACCAAAGATGAAACTAAATAAATAACTTTTCCCCCTTATCTTGGAACATCAGATGGTGAATCATACTTGCTGAAAAGGCTGAAGTTACAAAAGACTTGAATCTTTTAAATAAATCTAATGAAATGTTAAAAACTATTTGTGAAGAACAAACTCTGTTTAGAGAACTGGATTCAAACATTATTCAAAAGAGACGAAAAAAGTCAGAAATAAAAATATTATTACTTGGGAAACAAAATTTTTTTTTATGCTGTAAAGTACTTTGTGTGAATATAATAACTATGGCTTATTATATATTTTCTCTATTTTGAACTAAAATTTCATCATTAAATTCTGTAATATAGTTTAGGTTTGCATAGTTTTTTTTTCTCTTGTAAACTAGTTCTGTAAATTGAATTATTATTTTTTTTAAAAAAAGTAATTGTTTTTCATGGTCGAGTAATGCTCATTTGCTCTTAATAAATACTGAATTTCTCATATTTTAAATTACAAGTCTAATTTTTCTTTTAAGGTTATGCAGTTGTGTATATGTAATTAGACCGGTGCTTTTTTTTCTCCTTAAAATGTGCTTGAAAAGTGCTTATAGGTGCTTATTAAGACCTTATTTTTCAGATTATACTCAGTCCAAAATTAATCTGAATATTTTGAGCTCTGCTAATAAGAACTATATCTCCAAGCAGAATTTTTGCTTTTTTGTGCAAAGAATTTTTTAAAGAAGTATATATTTGCATTTATATTAAATAAAAATTTAAAAATGTAAAAATGGACCTTCAGAGTCAAAATTCAGCACTAAAATTATAAGTTTCAATTAATGTGGATTATCCCCTTGGAAATGAATAGTAAAATCTGTGGATATTTATAAAAAGTTAATTTCCTTAGGAAAATGGGTTTAAATTATGGAAATAAAACTTAGTAAAAATGTGGTTGAATTCTAGAAAAAAATTACATTAATAATAAAAGAATTCTAAGAACTAAGTTAAGAAAAATAAAATTAATTACTGATTTCATGGAAAAAAATCTCACCTTTCAAGGTGGATGAATCCTTTTCAATAAAATTACTAGTAATTAGGAAATCTGATTGCGTTTTGTCCCTTTTTGTGTATTTGAATGAAATCCTGTTCAAAAATGCAATTCAGAAATGTTATTAAATACTTCAGTTTGATTTTAAATCTGTTTGTTTGGAAACACATGAAAGAAATTCTCCAACATGATCTGACATAAAGAAAATGACAACAACTCAATTACCAGGCAAAACATTGATAAATACTAATTGTTAAAAGCTAAGTCAGTAAAATATTAAAACTAAAAAATATATGAATATGGTTTGCTTTAGACTAACGAAAGGTACCTAATATTTACAAATTGTATTAGAGTTTTATAATGTCTGATGTAATATCCAACTATTATGAGGGCCAAAAATTAAATTTTACATAGATTTGTTGTGCTCCTACAGTGGTATCTTTAACTGGTCATTTTTATGTGAAAAAGGGAGTTTATTTGTAACAACATGCTGAGGATGCTAAGGGTTGCAATACATTATATTTGCATGTATACATACATACATATATATATATATATACATACACACACACACACATATGTTTGCATGTATACACACATGACATAATATTTGTGTATATATATACATACACACAGACATGTAAGTGCTAATTTAAATTCTTTTTTTTTCCAGCTCATTTAATGATGGCTGGTGGTTTGCTGTTCACATTACGGACCTTCTCACACATGGAGATTATATTGACTTAAGGATGCAGCAAAAGTAATAACATCTGTTTAAAAAATTTCGTATAAATAAATTTTGTGTATGTAGATAATATAATAATGCTGAATTTCAGTTTTTATAATGTACGTTATTATAACATTACATACACAAGGAAAAAACAGCAGAAAGAAAGTTAAGAAACCAAATTCTAAATAATTTGATAAAACAAGCAAATTTATTTAACGTTTTTACAAAATTTTTGATTGACAAAAATTCAGGAAGAATATGGTACTTCCATGCTATAGGGGCACCCAAGATTGAATCACTAATCAACCAAGATGTCTTACCAAAATCTCGCCACATGTTCGTCTGCATTCTTACATGTTATGTCTCGGTTGATCAATGATTCATCTTGGGGGCCGCTATAATAAGGAAGCACCAAAAATACATTTTTCAATTCAAAATTATAAACAAGTATGGAATTTTACAGTTATTTAAATTAGAAGCAAATCTAATTTTTGAAGTTATATTTTATTGATTCAGGATTTATTTCTTAAAATTTTCACATGCATGTAAATCTTTTTTCTTTTATTTCAACTATTGCAATCAAAATACAAGATCCATTCAATAAAAAGTTATTCTTAAACTGCTATGGAAATATACAGGGTAGAAAAAAACTACTCCTTGCCAAAGATGTAATCAGTCATAAGAAAAATAGTGAGCTTTCTCATGCTGCTTTTTTTTCCATTGATTAGTATGAATCTGCCATTATTGTTTGTTCTCTATTTGCACAGTAGACTTTTACTAGTTTTTTATTGATTTCACCACACACGCACGCACGCACGCACGCACACGCACACACGCACACACACACACACTTGATTTGTTTTATTTTTGTTATTAAGAGTGTTTTTTTTTGGTAACTGTCATTTCCTGTATTATTTTATAACTTTTTTAATGATTTAGTGTATGTAGAATTATGTACTCTTTTTAAGATATTTTTGTTTTGTCAGCTTAAATACAATTATAATTGCATGAAATATCTTTCAAGGATTTTCTGCTAAATTATGTGAATTTTGAGTGTAGAGCCTGGAGTAGATTTTTTCAGGACTGAGTGTTCGGTGCATATTCTTGGAAAACATCTTCGTGAATTCCTTAAATCCTGATCTGGAACAGGGAGCTGAATGCAGCTATGTTCTGTGGTAGAATATTGTGATTAAGTGGTAGAAGAACTGCACTTCAAAGGGATTTAAAATCCTCTTTTATTAAATCACAATTATTTACAACCACTTCCCAACTCGGGACGGATACAGAAAGTAGAGACCGCGCTTGGGTCTAAAACGAACAATCAAATAATTTAAGCTAAAACTAAATAGAAATTAAATAGTTGTTGCTCACAGAGCTATAACGCGAGGTTGGCCTCTAAACTAAATGGTGCGTAGCAAGATTTAACTAATACTGACGCACTTGGAATTACTTCAGTAAGCAATCACGTAAAAGTGCTATGGCTTAGAATTTAAATGCTAGCTAGTCAGGCGAACGTCGAATAGAGTAACCGTGGTCTGAGACTAAAAGCTCTCTCAGACTGAGAGGTTCCTACCTCTCGCTCAAATACTCCTTGGCTCCACTTCAAATTAGCATAAAGCTGAAACGCGCGCTTATTCTAACGGGAAGTTGAAATGAGAAGAGATAGAAAAAGTAAAATTAAAAATAAAACTTTGTTAGTTTAACTAAAACCTTACATACTTTCCACCAGAATTGGCCAAAGTTGAACTACTGTGGTCCAAACAGGCCATGTTGAAACTTGCATTTCTAAAAATACTCAAAATTTAACTCTTCTAAACCCAGGCCAACCCTTACAGAACAATAGTTGTTGGTGAATTTACAGACGAAAACTGGCTTTGTGCATAACTAACTCTTCATCTGTTTTTTGTATATTTAGTTTCAGTACAACATAATAAAAGTAAGTTCTAGGTAACAGGCTTTATTTTCTTACCCGTGTAAATTCGCACACACACATTATCATTCAAGCAAAATTAATTTCTTCCCCCAATGCTCTCCACCGGTGTTTGATGAAAAGCGAACCGCAATTGCGGGGGTGTTTAAATCTCCCACCTACGATCGACTAACATTAGTTAGAACTTAACATATGAGACCTCAAAAGACACCCTATAACCAGCTAAACCTGAGGTTCTAACTAGCTTCATGTCTAACATTTTAAGTGTATTTGGTGGAGAGCCTACAACACTTGCATTCTAAAATTATTCAAACTTTAACTTTTCATGCATACAATTCGTAGTTTGCACATAGAATGCTTCACTCAAAATTGACTTTGCACCTAACGTGGATTGATAGCATAATACCATTTGTTACATTTTATGAAACTTAACAATTGCATACCAATCACAAAATACAAATGTAGGTTAAATTTCTAAGTTTACAGCAAGTGCTTCAATTCTCTGAAAGTACTTTTCTGAAACATCGCATTACACTGAAATAATAGTCGTTAGACTAAATCGTATTTTTTTTTTTCCCTTTTTCCGACTTTTCCATTCTAGAAATTTTACAAGTCTTTCGACAAAGCATAATACGCAATCATTTAGTCAACATTTTTTTTTCAGCAATTCATTGGTTTTACAAAACTACTCTATTTACAATGCTTCAGAATCTACTTTACAAATATTAAGTAATTTTAAATCTTTGCAGAATTACAATTTTAAACAAAAACATTTTTTAAGATAAGTAATCATTTATCGCCCACTTGGCGTAAAACTTGGTGTGCCCAAAGGGCCCGAAATGGCAGAATCGTGCAACTCCTCTAATACATTCAATCTAATGCTAGCTGGGATAACTGGTCTAAACTCATGGTTTTCATTAGTCGTTTTCGTATAAAATAAAAGTCTGTCAATTATTTTGTAATTTGCGGCCCTATTTCTTATCGGCACAATATCCGGATGACTGAAATTCTCAGGGTCGGCCAAATAATTGTATATATTTTTTAACTCTGGATCTTTTCCGAGTTCGCCTATTACTGTTTCACGAGAATCTAATACTTTGGATGTCAGCATGGCTATTTGAACTGTGTTTTCATTTTCATCCAAATTAATTCTGCTTAAAACATCTGCCACAACATTTTCTTTTCCCGGCGTGTGTTTAATTACTAGATTATATTCTTGTAATTTTAAGTGCCCACCTTATTAATCTGGGTGATAAATTTTTCCCAGAGTAGAGTCTTGTGACTGCCGCGTGGTCGGTATATACAGTTACTGGAGAACTTCTAAAGAAAACACGAAATTTATGTACTGCTGATAACACTGTTAGAGTTTCCCTTTCTGTAGCCGAATAGTTTCTCTGGGTTTCATTTAATGTTCGACTGAAAAAGGCCACGGGTTGCCCATTTTGAGAAAGCACTGCCCCAATCGCAAAATCTGAAGTGTCCGCTGAAATTTCTAATCCTTTATCCCCCTCCGGAAATTTTAAGACGGGAGCTTGAGTCAATGCGTCTTTCAGTTTTTGAAATGCCTAGTTGGCTTCTGCTGACCACGAAAACCTAGCTTTCTTCCTTTTGAATTTTAGCAGCGGCTCAGCTATAGTCAGTTATAGTCTCAGCTATATCATGGCAAAGTCTTTAATGAAGGACCGATAGTATGAACACATACCAAGAAACGACGACAAATTCTTCGCTGTTTTAGGAACAGGATAATTTTTAATAGCTATTATTTTTGATTGATCCGTTTCGATTCCATTTTGAGAAATTTTAAATCCTAAATAACGTAACTCTTTTGCGGCAAATTTACATTTGGACGCATTTATCTTCAAACCAGCTTCATTTAACAATAAAAACACTTTTCGTAAATCTTGGAAGTGCTGTTCTAAAGTACTACTCATAATTATAATATCGTCTAAATATATGAACATACTTTTACCAAGGACCGGTCTTAAGACAATGTCCATACATCTTTGGAAAATTGCTGGTGTGCCGGATAAACCAAAAGGCATCCTAAGAAATGCATACGTGCCAGACTTAGTTATGAAGGCGGTTTTGGGGACGTCTTTGGGCTTTACCCCAATCTGAAAATAGCCACTCATAAGATCTAATAGGATCATATACTTTGTAGAGGAAATATTTCGAATTATCTCTTCGATTATCGGCAGAGGATATACGGGATACTTTGTGACGGAATTTAACTTGCGATAATCTATAGCAAAACGCCACCACTTCGGGTGCGTAATCGGATAATCATTATTTTTCTTGCATAGAACTACTGGGTTAGCATAACTGCTAGAAATCAGAGTAATTATTTAATTTTTGAACATCTTGATATGGCATTCAATTATTTCTTCTTTTACTTTGTCATACCGGTAGGGTTTTTGCCTTACTGGCTGCGCGTCCTCGGTTTCAATTGTATGATTTACGACCTGTGTGAAACCCGTTACATCGCTAAATAAATTTGAAAAGTCACTTACCAATGACTGTAGTTTTTCTTGCTCTTCTGCCGGTAAGTGCTGCAAGTCCAGCTGCGGGGGCTTATCATTCTTGGTTTCTACTGGTTTCATCGATAAAGTTAATTCTCCCCCTTTAAAATCGAGTTTCGCTTCTGTCAATCTAAAAAAATCCACACCCAGAATAATACATGTTTGCAGGTTTCGCACAATATAAAATGAAATTTTTACCTGCTCATCGTTGATACGCACGAACAACAGTACTTTCCCTAAGCATCTACACATCTCTCCTTGGGCTGCTATGACATTCGTGTCTCTTGCACTAAAAATTCTGTAACGGCGAAAGTGCTTCTTGAAAAATCTTTCCGAGATTAAGCTGCTTTGAGCTCCTGTATCTAACAGAACCGTCGCCGATATGTTGTTAATTAAAACTTCAATCTTCGGTAAACTCAAATTCTTCATGACCACGGTGTTTAAATTAATTGTGGAAGGATTTTGCGCTACTTCGGAGTTCTTCACCTTCCTCAAAGAAATCCATCTTAGTTTAAATTCTTCTTATTCTGGTTGCCCTCGGCATCTTTGCTTGTTTTTCGATTGAATTCTCTTCGTTCGGCGCTCGATTTGAAGATACCTCTTTCTTCGGCCATTGCTTCGTCTTGTTCCCGTAACTTTGATTTTGCTTCTGCTGGGGTCTTGGCAAACTCCACTGACTTCTTTGCTCAAATTGGCGACGTCGTTCGTTGTCTGCTGTTCTTCGGCTTTCAAATTGTACGGCGAGCTTAAATAATTTGTCTAACGTCGTTGGGTTTCTTAGCTCGATGAAATCTTGAACTTGGGGCAGTAGCCTAGGAAGTATAATTTGAGTAATTTCAGGATCCGTGCGACTTCCATACAAAAGCTTGAAAACTTGAATTTTTCTCAAAATAAAATTTGACGAATTTTCTATCTTTTCCTGATAGCGACTAAAAAGTTCCGCCTCCAGTCTGGCTCGATCTCGTACTATAGGAAATGCTTTCACCAAGGTATTTTTAAAATTTTCGTAAGTGTATGTGGGGCTTCCCGGTTTCCCCAAGAGATTCTTTCCGATACACTTGAACCAATTCAGTGCTTGGCCCTTCAATGTGCTGGTGGCAGGAGTGACTTTCTGAAATTCGTGCACTGGATACAACGTGAAATGGGCGTCTAGCTTTTCCAGGAAATTTGTTACGGCTGTCTTGCAGTCAAAACTTGCCGCTGGCTTCATGGCTGCCTGCATGGTTTGTACAATGTAGACAAATCCTTCTAGGGCAGGAGGTGGTATCTCAGGGTTCTGCACAGGTACTGCAGGTATCTCAGGTTCGTCTTCTTGTCTTTCAGGCCATCCTCTTATTTTTTTTCTGGCGCCAGTGTCAGGACTGAGTGTTCGGTGCATATTCTTGGCGAACATCTTCGTGTAAATCATAAGTCCTGATCTTGAATAGGGAGCTGAATGCAGCTATGTTCTGTGGTAGGAAACTGTGACTAAGTGGTAGAATAACTATACGTAAGAACGATTTAAAATCCTCTTTTATTAAACCACAATTATTTACAGCCACTTCCCAACTCGGAAGGGATACAAAAAGTAATGACCGCCACTTGGATCTAAACTGAACAATCAGATAATTTAAACTGAAACGAATTAGAAATTATGTAGTCGTTGCTCACAGAGCTATGAACGCGAGGTTGGCCTCTATGCTAAATGGTGCGTAGCAAGATTTAACTAATACTGATGCACTTAGAATTACTTCAATAAGCAATCACGTAAAAGTGCTATGTCTTAGAATTTAAATGCTAGCTAGTCAGGCGAACGTCGAATAGAGTAACCGTGGTCTGAGACTAAAAGCTCTCTCAGACTGAGAGGTTCCTACCTCGCTCAAATACTCCTTGGCTCCACTTCAAATTAGTATAAAGCTGAAACGCGCGCTTATTCTAACGTGAAGTTGAAATGAGAAGAGATAGAAAAAGTAAAATTAAAAATAAAACTTTGTTAGTTTAGCTAAAACCTTACAATTTGAGTGAGAAGGTAGAATTATGTGGTGTTTAAGGGGGAAAACTAAGACATTACACTATAGAGATATATAATTAATAATAATGTTAAATGTTAGAATGTATTTGAGCCATAATTACATTACAGAGATCTATAATAAATTATGATGTTAATAACTTTGAGTTCATAGCTTGAATTTCTTTTTCAGTTCATCACAGAATTATAGAGAATTCCTCATTAAGAATTATGCTGATACACTAATGTCACATAGTAGGTAATTGACTTTTTTTTATATTAATCTGAGAGTTTTGCCCATACATGGAAATAGTTTTGTTTGAAATTACTGCAATATTATGCATGTTTGTAAGTTAAAATAAATTTATAAATATTAATCTTTTTTATTTTTTTTTTTTTTTTTTTTTTATTTGAAGAAAGGTAGAAGTTTGGGAAAAAGTAGTCTTATAATCGTTGTATGTCTTAAATTAGTTTATTATAGAGTTTTGAAATGAAACTTAGTTTTTTCTGAAGTGCTGTTCTTGTTTTTTGTTCTTTATCAGCCTTTACTAAAGCTTTCATTTTAACATTTATTGAATTGGTTTTTGAAAAATATTTTATTAAAATGTAATGGTTAAGAGAGTTGGTGCTTTCTAAAAATTACTTTCTTCCACAATGAAAAAGGGGAACTGAAAGGCATTTTTTTTAATCATGGTATTTTCTAAGCTTTATTTGTAAACTTAAATCTTTTTTTTTTTTTTTTTAA
>KK114454.1:18510-93451 GCA_000611955.2 Stegodyphus mimosarum
TACTGTGTATCTGGAGGGAACATAGAAGTTATGTTTAACTAATAAAATCCAAATTAACTGATAAAAATTTAGATTATGAAGAAGAATTCGTACATTAAAAATAATGAAAAGGATAGAATGAATTGACATAAAATGAATGAAATTTTTCTGAATGGTCGATAAATTTTGTCTCAAGTGAAATTGCTGAATTCCTTTCCCTTATGTATGTAAGAAATAATTTTTAAAATTTTTTTTCTGTTGATTTTTGCATTCCGAACTTTATTACTGTATATTGCTTATTAATACAAATTATTCAATCAAAAATTCTGTGAAATACACATATTAATTTCAGTATATGTTAGATTTATTAAAATATTTTTCATACTAAACAAAAAAAACAAAAATGAAAAAGTAAGAAATGTGGATTAGCATATGTCGTGTAGATTGTTGATATGAATGGAAGAACTTGAATAACACGTATTGTTTTGTGTATAAAAATTCACCTGTCACAAGCATATTTTGGACATAATTAAATTTAATGTTGAAGCTTTTGGAATGAATGATGTAATGAATGTGTAAAGATTTTGATATGATTTATATCAAGATTTTTTGAATGAATGTCTGAATATTTTGCAGGTTACAGATGTTATTCTAGAGTTATGCGCCATGCTGTAGATGTAATCAATTGAATTGGTTAATGCTCAGAAAACACTTCAACAAATGGTTTGGAGCTAAATTAGGGAGCAAAATTTGTTAAAATATTACCAATTGGTTGAATCAGACCAAGGTAATTGAATGAAACCTCATTTATCATAGGCATTCATAGATTCAAACTTAAACAAGCAGATTATCTAAAAGAGAGTACCCATTAGTTGTCCTAGACTATTGACTTGTTTTTTAATTGTAGTGAAATGAGACAGACTCACAAATGCGGAATGCAGTTACTTCAAGTTATTATCCTCAAAGCAAAATATTCTAAAATTTGCAATATACATTGCAGAACAAACAACTTCATATAACAATTAAGGGGGAAACTTCCCTTCCTTATATACATATATTGAAAAGAGAGAGATTGAGAGAGGATATTCTGGTTTATCTATGAAAGAATTTACCTCAAACTGCAGTAAATTTTGTATGTATATGTTATACTAAATGTTTTCTGTGTTTTTACGTAAAAGATCATTTATATTTTAGAATGTAAAAATACATAATACATACTATATATGTAACTGTTGCAGAACATTTTTGAACTGTTCAAGGTTTGTTGCGGAATAATGCAAAACATTCTATTTTGGGTGTGTTGGAATCAAATTATGTATTGAATTAAGCAGAATTGTAGTTATTAAAATTAAAATGTTGTCTTAAAATATTGTGTTTCGTTCTTGTACTTGACAAGAAGTATTTTATCAGCATTATTCTTTTGTTTGTGTTAAAAGTCTTAGAAGCTGGTTTTATGTCTTACTTTGTTGTGCTTTTTTAGTTTATGGCAGATTGGACTAGACTATCTTGATCACTGTCAAATCAGTGCCCGGTAAGATTTAAATTTTTTTTAAAATTGAGTAAACCTAAAAATAAGTGCATAAAATATATGCATTCTGCATTGTATTTAAAATTAGATAAGAGAATTTGAAGAAAACTCTCTAGATGTTTATTGCAAAAATTAGTTTCATTATTTAATTGATATATTTAAGCCAATTCATTGTTTTTGTATTAGTTTCAAAAGTAAATTACTAAATTTTTCATCCCATCTATTTGAAGTGTTTTTTGTGACTTTTTTTTTTTCACAGTGCATTACAAGAAATTTATTTAGAAAGAATACCATTGCAAACAGAAGCTAAAGCTAGAAAAATACTTTTTTTGGCTAAGAAAAGAAATATGGATAATTTAGGTATGATGAATGTTACAAAATTTATTACTTAAAATTATTGATGGTGCATATTTTGGAAATTTTAATAGTAAATTTAATTTAATGGGACGTTTTGGACGTAATATAAAATCTGAAAGGTTTCGTATTTTTTCCTTTTCTTTTTTCCCCCTTTTTTTCCTCTCTCTCTCTCTTTTTTTTTTTTTAGTTGTGTGTACATGCAGATGCATCTGCTATTCCTTTTATATATCCTATATTACATCTATCTCTCTCTATATATAACTATGAGGCTATCCGCAAATCATCTCAGTGTTTGGTATGTTTATATGATGTGAAGCCCTACTTGGAGAGGCCATACGTCATTAATTGAAATGAGTAACAGTCAGGAGCCATGTCTGGTGAATACAGCAGGACGAGGAAAACTTCTCATTTGAGTATTTCTGAGTAGGTTTTGACTGGCGTTGCAACATTTGGCTTGGCTGTCAATTCATGCGTTCATGCAGAAGAATAATTTTATCATGTCTGGAGTAGTAGTGGGCATATTTTTCTTTTAAGTGCTTGGCTTAGTCTCATCAGTTGTGTTTCGTAGAGAGCCCCAGTGATGGTTTTGTTCAGATTGAGCAACTCGTGCTACATAACACAGAGTCGATTCCACCATATACACAGCATGATTTTTTTTCTCATGAATATTTGGCTTGGCTGTCAATGTTGAAGCATGGCCAGTTGGGCCCCATAATTTCTTCTCTGATGTATCATGAGAGATCTATTTTTCATCACTAGTGACTATATGATGCAAGAAACCGCTTTGTTTATGCCTGGCAAGCAGCATTTCATATGTAAAAAATTGGCATTTAACATTTCTTGGCTTCAGTTCATATGGAACCCCTCTTTTTTTTTGCTTTTGAATCATTCCCAATGATTTTAAACAATGTGAAATAGCTTGTTGAGTTACTTCTAATGTAAGTTCTACTGTATTTGGCATGAATCATCATTCAATAAAGCTTCCAATTCTGCATCTTATGCACTGTCATCCTTCCACTCCATTCTTTATGTCTGATATCAAATTCACCATTCTTCTGTTTAAAACATTCACGACAACTTCTCTCACTTAAGGCAGCTTCACTATATACTTCTGCAAGTGATCACTGTGCCTCAGCAACAAATTTGTTCAGTTTAAAGAATTAAATAAAAAGTTCCCTTAAATGATGCTCATTCGGCTCAAAACTTGACATTTTCGCATGAAAAATATATGATGCTGACACAACGTTGCTAATACTTGAAGATTATGTTGTTAGCAGATGTCCAGTCTTATGATATGATGTTTATATCAGCCAGTTTTAACCACTGTAATCATAACTTATTGGTGGCACCTTTTTTTTCCAAACAGTGGGGAATTATTTGTACTCTCAATATTAAAAAAAAAAAAAATTCTTGAATGGTCTTGCCACTGTTAAAAATTTAGCATAGATTAAAAAAAGGCTACTTTGTATCTGCATTTCATTGTGTGCAGCACTCCGATATCGATTGGCTGAATGATGGATGTACAATTTGGGGGGAGGAATAAGACAGAGCCTTTTTTTAACTAAAACTTCTGAAGTGTGAGCCAAACAGCTAGCTAGAATCAGTCCATTTTTTCCATTATTCGGAAAATTGATTGATTTCAAATGTTACTAACCTCAGATATGAAATTATTTTCAAACCAATCATTCATTATGCTCTTTTATTCAAATGGTAGATTATGAGGAAAATCTTTTTTTGAAATGGCTGAGATATTTATTTATTTATTTTTTTAATTATAAAAATCTGACTTCTGCTGCATTTGCTCTGGTCAAAATCTTTAGTCTTGCTTTTAAACTTTAGATACCAACTGGGACTGTTTCTGCAGAGGTGACTAAAATATTTTCGGCACATATGGTCGAAGAGATGAGTTTTATCTATGTTATAAATTTTTTCTGGAAATAACTTTTCACCATTAATGAGTTCGATGAATTCATCTGTAAATATTCAACGTGCTTCAGTATCAGTGGAAGTTTGTATGCCTGAAATTTTTAAGTGCCATGCACCATGGCAGTTTTTAAATTTGTTTCACCAACCTGTTGAATGTACACCAAGTTTTTAAACTTTTTATAAGTGCTCATTTCCTCATGAAATATTTTGGCTTAGCCATTAACATTATACATGATAATCACATGCCCTTGCTGCACTGCTGTCTGAGCCTTCATGTATCATTTTTATCATAATGAATGATTTTACTGTTATTTATTGTGAATGGGGCATCAAAATCTAAAAAAAGTTACTTTTGAAAATTTTTATGTTAATTTTTCAATGCTATACACCTTGCAAACTTTTGAGATGGATATGCCTTTATGAAATTTTTTTAACAGCAATTCCACTTTTTGCTCAGTTAACATTAAAACATGCTTTCACTTTGCAGCTATGGAATTAAAAACTCTGATATAAACAAAAATTCAAAATTTACTATTCATAAGGTAGCTGTAAAAACAGTAACATGTAAAAATTAATAAGCTGTGTCAAATTAAAAAGTTAAGGAACAGCACATTTTACTGTATTAAACAAACATCCTCGGAATTATTTCTCGTTTCCCTGCTGCTATGCCAACAAAAGAAAACCAACATGAGCAACATCCCACTTTAAACGAATATGTCTTAGGGCTTATTGTTTAGGTCAGATAGAAAATTGTTACCCTTCATAGCCAGACTGCTACCCAAACTCCATAGTCAAAAGTATGGTTGTGGCTAGTCAGTGTATAGTTATTTGACCATGGAATGATTCCTTGTCCAGCAAGTGATATGAGAGGATTTCAGTTATTCAGGAGAAATTGTTTTTATAATACACCCCTTTTTTCTTGAGCATTATATTTTCAATTCCTAGATTTATAAGGGGGTAATCTTTAAAAAATTTTGCCCGGTTTTGCTGGTGGTCAAGAGGTTTAGATGTTAAATTATTTTGGATATTGGTCACATGATTTTGGACTTTTTGCTATTTTCCCCACTGTGTGAAAGTATGGCATTTCCACGAAACCTTTCAAAGTCAAATTGATGTAAAGCAAATAAGCTGAAGCAGCTTGCTTGTCTTAATATTTTCATAGTTTTCTCTATTTATAAAGTAAATGCAAATAAGATTCTCTTAAGGTTTTCTGTAAAATCATCTATGAAACATATATTTTGATAATAAATAACGTATCTGACTTTCCTTGCCATATCTAGTCTGATATAAAATCTTGCATAGTTGACTGCAAACAGACTTTCAATTTTCCTTGTTGCTTATTATTAATCTAAATATCAGGAATAAGCTATTTGTCCCTCTTTTCAAATTTTAAAACCTGTGTCACATTTTCATGATTATACACTTTAGACTATGGTACTTTTTTCCACTTTTCAAAAGTAGAATGTTCTTTGAAGCTTTTCACAAGGATGAAAAATGCAGTTCCCATTAATTTAGATGGGAAAAAAGTATTTTAGATCTCCTCATGGTTTAAAAGAAGTCTGTTTAATCTTATCAAGTGATTAATGAAATCTAAAATAGCATTAAATGAAAAATGGTAAATATATAGCAGATATAACAAGAATATGTAATAACGTTTTACCTTCCAAAATTTTGAAGGAAGCAAGCACAGTGGAAAGCGTAAAAGTTATGGTGGCAATGATGCTGAAAAATTGAGTTTTTGGATGTTAAATGTTGAAAGAGTTAGGAGAAAGAGAAAGAAGGTAACCATTTATTCACATCAAGTTGTCTTATTTGCAATTTTTCTGCCTACCTACTGCATTATGAAAAATTGAGATTTGTCATCTGCTCTTGCTGATGTAAAATGCTTGAAATATAATAGTATGATTAATTCTTTATTTATCTTGCACAGAGTTCTTTGCAGGCAATTGAAGCATCCTGAAAGCTAAATTAAATCATTAAATTAGTGTGCTTTTTCTAATATGTTATATTTTCATCCATCGTTAAAGAAAACAAATGCCTAATGGCATTTATATTTCTTATCTTCTTTCCCCTCATGTAAGTAAAAATCTTTGGATTTCATTAAAGATACTAATGTAAGTCTTCCATGAAAGCTAAACGACAAAATGAACTTTCCAAATTGGAAGGCACCTGTATGCCATTAAATTTAATTAAATTTATTATATTCCATGAATGACTTATTTTTGACATAATCTAGTACAATGAAACTTTCGTTCACAAATTCAGTTTGTTCCTAAATTGAATTATTCCCTGGAATGTTCAAAAAGCAAACCTGTTTTCTTCATAGGCATTTATGTAAGGTAGATTAATACACTCACTTCCAAAAGTTAAGCACAAAGATATAAAATGCAAAAAAATCAATAAATACTGCTTTGATTGACACAAAATTTGGCAGGAAAGTAGCATATATATTTAAGCATAAAACAAAATCAATAATTATATACAGAAAGGAAAACAATATTAAATTTTTGTAAGTTATCAGATAATGACATACTGGACTCTTAAACAGAATTATGTATAAAGTGAAAATAAACAGCATAAAAGGAAAAAAAGGACATTTTAATAGGGTATGTGATCGCCCCTCATCTGTATACAAAGTTTACACCTTGTGACCATGCTTTCAATTAGGTGGTCAACCACCGCAGAATTAAGCAATCGTCATTCTTCTTGTAGAGCAGTTTCCAGTTCAATAAGAGTGGTTGAAGGTGGGAAATGTGAAGATACAGCATGGCTGAGAGCATCCCAAAGATTTTCAATGGGATTAAGGTCGGGCGAATACGCTGGCCACGGTATATGCTCAATCCCTTCACTCTCCAGGTAGTCATCGACGATGTCAGCTCTATGGGGACGTGTGGTATGGTCCATTAAAACAAAAGTAGGCCAACTGCTGCAGCATACAATCTCACAATGTGTTCTAGAACTTCATCTCGATACCGGACAGCTGTCAAAGAACCCCGTTTAAAGATGTGCAGGTCGGTGCGGTATCCTAATGAAATCTCTGCCCACATCATAATGCTTCCGCCTCAGAATGCGTGATGTTTGGTGATGTTTTGGGACTGATTGTGTGTTCGTTGTTCACACCATAGCCTTATACGCTTGTCATCTGGTTCCAAACTCGAGGTACCCAGGCGTACAGTCCACTCATGTGTAATCTTCGGCGCACAGTAGCTGCAGATACCTTACCAATGGATGCTGTAACCATAGATGTCACACGTGTGGAGGTCGCTCTGCAAATCCGCTTGGCTACAATAGCAATATATCGATCTTCCGCGGGGGGTTGTAACTCTTGGGCGACCAGCTACGGGCCTTCGGACAACTGTCTGTGTGGTTTGGAATTGTTTCCATAAATGTGAAATTACAGAATTTTAAACGCCGAAGAAAAGAGGAACATCTGTAATTGACTGTCTTGCTTCAATGCGCCCCAATGCACACCAGCGCTCAGAATCTTCCATTCGTCTTCTGGAAGTCATAGAAACAAGTATGTCTTCAAAACAAATTGTACGAAAGTTTTAAACACCTTTTATCAGCACTTACAATCAACTTCTGTAATGCTTCATAAAGCTGGCTTCTTATAAGACTGCCTTTTTTGCATATTTCTTGACATGAAAGCGCGATTGGCTGTTAACTAACATATTTGCATACTTCCATCTACCTCTGCTGCGAATTGCATGCTCTTGAATTCTGATTGGCTTCCGGAAATTAGCATTTTCCTCACCGTGCTTAACTTTTGGAAGTGAGTGTATATTCTTAGATTACAGATAATCGTTTACTATAAAGTTTACGACAGGACTCTGCATACAAGTTCATGACACAATGGAGATCATTAAATCTAAGACAAAAGAAATAGATGAAAATTTAATTCTATCACATCCATGTGAAGTGGAATGGGTGGCACAAATGCAGGGGTGTTTCCGGGGATTTTGAACTTCGATTCCCGGAAATTCCGGGGATCGTCGTTTAAAAGGAAGTAGGAATAATAATGAATTATTTATTCCGGGGATCGTCGTTCAAAAGGAAGTAGGAATAATAATGAATTATTTATTTTGATCTGGGTAATTTTATTTGCTTTGAAAGCAGAAAACGCAAGGTCAGTGTGTGTGATGAAAATTTTTCCTTTTTTTCTCCAAAGGCAGTGATAATGCGTGAAAAGGGGGGAAAAACTTCTTTTTTGTTCTTTCCTTATTGTGAGTTATGACTCATTCCCCCGATTTTCGGACATTCTTCTGGATTCTTTTTGGCAAGTAGGCGCGGCAGAAAAAAAAGGAAGAGACTTCGTTCGACCAGATGTGTGATCACGTGACTCTGGGTTCAAAGATCTTATCTCTCCTGGCTTGGCGCCAATAAGTAGAGAAGGGGATTTTTCGCCGTATTAGCTATTTGTCATTGATCGCTTCGCAACTTTTTTTTCTCCGCTGTGTAAAATTTTCGTTTCATTTATTGATGCACGTGTAAATTTTTCGTTTCTTTTATTGAAATATTTTTTTATTTATGTACGCAAGAGAATTTCACTATGAAATTTCTCGATATAAATAGCGATATTATACAATTAGAAGAAGGTGTCCGGAATGCATTTAGGTGGAATTGGATTGAACGGAGAGATGGTAATGGGGATACCATCGGCACATGGTGCAAGAAAATAAATGTTGCTGGACAAGCATATTGTGTTTTTTGTAGCTCACTGCTGAAGTATGGTGGGGAAGGATTCAAGGCTTTCACAAATCATTCTAAAACTGTGACGCACATAAAATATGTCTAATAGTGCATTAGACATTCAATGACTTTAAGTAATTATGCTAATTCAAAAAATACTGATGACTTACTGCAGACTGATACTCGGCCATTGGATATAGTGACAAGAAAAGCACGCCAAGAGGTATTAATAACTTCGTTTATCTCCGAGAATTCTCTTTCTTTCAATGTAGCTCCCAATTTAATTGAACTCTGCAAACAGTTGAGCTGCGATCAGACGGCACTAAACTCGTTGGAAATGTCCAGGACTACTGCATGTTATAAGATGAAATATGGGCTCGCAAAAACTATTAAGGAAAATATCATTAAAACTTTAAAGGAGACTCCATTTTCTCTAAATTTGGATGAAAGTACTAGCAATGCTCAAGAAAGTATACTGGCGATATTGGTGCAGTTTTATGACAACAATCAAAATGAAGTTGTTGTTCATCATTTTACATCTCTAAAGATGAAATCTTACAATTCAGAAGCTGTTTTTAAAGCAGTTGTTAATACTATTGAAGATAATAATATTCCATGGACAAACTTAATTAGTGTAATAATGGACTCATGTAACACCATGCATGGAAAAAAAGAAGGTGTTGTAACCAGACTACGATCAAACAAAGCATCCCACTTATTAGATATTGATGGTGACACATGTGCCACAGCTAATAACTGTGCAAAAAAATTTGCTTCATGTTTTGATAGATACTTAGAAGATTTGTTTGATGACATCTATTTTGATATGAAAAGCTGCAGTAAAAGAGTAAATTTTTTCAAAATATGTGAATCCCTTGCCATTAAAAAACTTAAGCCCTTGAAGAGACCAGACCATAGGTGGGTGTACATTTTATGCGTTTTAGAAAGAATCAAAGATCTGTGGGATGCTCTTATTGCATTTTATTTTCATTACTTGGATAAAACTGATAAAGGGGATTATTTTTCTTTTGTTGAAACTTCATACAATAAAAGAAATATTTCTGCAGCTCAGAAAAAAATTGTTGAAGGGGTGTATTCTTGCTTGCAAGATGCTCTCATTGCATTTTATTCTTATGTTGAAACTGTATACAATAAAAGAAATATTTCTGCAGCTCAGAAAAAAATTGTTGAAAGGGTGTATTCTTGCTTGCATTCCCAACAACTCACAAAGGATGCTTTAGCTCGGAAAAAAAGAATACTAAATGGGTTATTTGTTATGCAAAACAAAACTTTATTGCATATGGCATTATATTTAGCAGTATCACCAGAGTTCAACACATATATTAAATTATTTGAAACAAAAAAACCAATGCTTCATTTAATACATTCCAATATTTATAAATTGATGGCAAAATTTTTCTTTTTTTATGAAGTCAGAAAATATAGAGTGCACATCTTATAATGATTTATTAAAGATTGATGTCACAAATCCAGAATTCCATCTACCTAGCAAAGTAATATTTAGTGGTGCAAAAGCTTCCACTCTCCTGAAGAAATTATCAAAAAATCATCCAATAGCAAAAGAATTCCAAATTTCTCTGATGAAAGCTTATACAACACAGCATATGAAACAGAAATTACCCCTTAAAAATTCATATCTAATTAGTTTTACAGCATTAGATCCAGAGCTAAGAGGTAAAACCAGTACAATATTAGCTTTTGAAAAATTATCATCTTTTATGTCCCATATTTTTAGTGATAATGAAAAGTCAAAAGTAGAAGCTGAAATAAGGTTATACCAGAGTGATATTGATATCACTCAAGAAATGCTCTACACATCTGATGAAAGTGGAAATCAAGTCAAGTGTACAATTGATAAATATTGGTCTAAAGTTTTTAATTTAAAAGATGATTTCACAAATGATTATAAGTATCCTACATTGGCTAAATTGGTCAAAGCCTGCCTTAGCTGCTTCCATGGCCCATTAGTGGAAAGTGCATTCAACTTAATGGATACACTTGTCACTGATTATAGAACCTCTCTTAAGATTGATCACAAAGATCTCTTACTGAATATGAACAGAAGTTGGAAAACATATCAAGAGGACTTAAAAACATGTATTTCAGATGAGTCACCTATAAAAGTCTCTGAAAAACCTTCTACATTAGCAGAAAAGCAAACTGCTTCTACCTCTGCATGTGCAGTTCTCGAGGAAATTTCTTCAACTGTAAATGAGGAAAATAAAAGTCAACCTTCCTGCAATTATGAAGTTCACCACAAAAGAAAGAAAAGCCCACAAACATCAGAAAATAAAAAAAAGCAGCAAAAATTAGATTATTTTTTTTTAAAGAATTAATTCAGGTAATTTAAAATATTTACATAAAATGTAGTAGTTTATATGTTTGAAAATTTATGATTATTAATTTTGCAGAAAAAGTAATTCATTGAACTTTTATAATTAGGTCATTCAATACTTCATAATTGTAATTTTTCATTTCTTCCCCCCCTTCTCGAAACTCCAAAATGTCGGTAGTAAGTCCGTAAAAGTTTCAGGGGATTTCTTGGGGTCCCACAAACACCCCTGCAAATTCAAAATGATGAGAAGGAGAATATGAAGCAACATTATTTTGACAAGTTCCTTTCATAAAAATATGAGGTAATCTTCTTTCTGCATGAACTTCCTTTTTCTTTGCCTTTTAGCACCAGCTGACTGTGCCTGAAATTCGCTGGGCCTCCATTTCTCCCAAAATTCATCTGTGCCTTCTATTTTTAAAAATTTTTTTAGAGTTAAACATGTCATTATCATTAAAGTTGGTTTTCTTGTGGTGGTATCATGACCTGAAACTTTGCATGTTATCCCATTTTGCACAAATTTTAGAATGGTGTCATTACACGAAACTTTGCTGTACACCTCATTTTTGCACAAATTTTGTGGGTGAAGTTCATCTTTTGATGACACTTCTACAACTGCCTTTTGTTATGGTTTTAGAAGGTGTTTCAGTTTTTTCTAGTTGAATTTATGTTCTTGTAGTAATTTCTTCAAGTCTTCGTTATTGACTTCCAAAGCCAAGGTTTCCCACACAGATGCAATATTGTAGATTTAAAATAGATTAAAAAAAAGGGGGGGACGTAGTGTCATAGCCCTGGAAATTTGTGCTCTAAGCACTATCTGGCCATAATTTCCCCCAGGCCAAATTCATGGTCCCATAATTCACTTGCTGGCAGGCTTTATTCCTGAGAGTAAAACAAATAAAAATACTAAAAGGATGTTTTTTAGAGGCCCGAGTGTTAATTCAGTGATAGAGTTTATCTCAAAACAACTTTGAAAATCATTTGTTGCCAATTTGAGAAGCCATTTATCATCCAAGACGTTTTTTGTTCAGATAATTGTTTGATCCGAATGAGAGGCATTCATTATCCAAGGTTCCATTGTATGCATTTTTTAAAACTTTGAATCTAACTTGTATAATTTTGAAGTTTGTAAGTTTTGATGAAAAATGTAAATGATTGTCGTTTGGATGTAAGCAGCAATTACTTTTTTAATATAGCTAAGTCCTAATATATACAGTCTTAGACCCCCCCCAAAAAAAGACACACCAAGAAGATACAAAGCAAATTGTACACAAATTGATGTGCATACAGGTTTCGACGGAAAATGAAAAATTTCACATTTTGGCTGCCAATGAATGAACTGTTGTCACTACAGCGCATCTGATCTGCGCAAATGGCAGGATATTTAAGAGTAGAAATTACGATTCCAGGTCATAAACTCTTCACGAATTTCCGTGTACTCTGGTAGACAGTAAATATGCCTCGCATACACGTGTGCGAATGATATGCGCAGGTGCCAGAATTTGAGAGAGGTCGTGTAATTGGGCTCAGAAGCCGGTTGGCCTTATCAGCGAATAGCTCGACATTTGAGCAGGAGCGATGCCACTACTAGACGATGTTGGCAGGAATGGGTGAACTATGGCCGCACACAGTGTCAAGAAGCAAGCGGTAGTCCTATAGAAACGACAGAACGTGAAGACCGAGCAATTGTCAGAGCAACACTCACAGCCCCAGATGCATCATTATGATCGTTTGTACGTGCAACTAGTGCTTCAGTGACCGCAAGGACCATTCATAGGCGGCTCACAGAAAGGGGGCTGAGGTCATGCTGCCCCTTGCGCCGACTACCATTGACCTCTGTACAACGTCAAGCCCATTTGCAGTGTTTTCAGGCTCATTCACACTGGAATGTCACTGACTGGAGTAGACTAGTCTTCAGTGATGAGTCCCGCTTTGAACTGGAGACCTGATGATCAGTGAAGGTGAGTCTGGAGACGCCCGGACAGTGGTGTGTACCAACCTGACTGTCTTCCGGCAGACAGGCCGACAACCAGGAGTGATGGTCTGGGGTGCCATTTCATTTCATAGTAGGACCCCTTTGGTTTTCATACGATGCAACCTTATAGCACAGCCATACGTCGATGAAGTTCTAAGGCCCGTTGTGTTGCCCTTCATGTCACACCACCATAAGCTTACATTTCAGCAAGATAATGCCCGCCCCCACATTGCACATGTTTCTACTGCTTGCCGTAGTGCTCGCCGAACATTACTGTGGCCAGCAAAGTCGCCAGATCTCTCTCCTATTGAGCACGTTTGAAGCATTATGGGCAAGGCCCTCCAACCAGCCGAGGATGTTGACGATCTAACGCGCCAGTTGGACAGAATTTGGCACGATATTTCTCAGTAGGACATCTACAACCTCTATCAATCGATGCCAAGCCGAATAACTGCTTGCATAAGGGCCAGAGGTGGACAATTACTGACTTTTTCATTTTGTGAAGCTCTATCACTTCAATAAATCATCCAATTTTTCTCAAACTGTAATCATTTGTTTTTCTGTACATGTACATCACTTCTACTGATTTTCGTCCCATTCGGATAACTCCTTCTTGGTGCGTCAGTTTTTTTTTTAAAGAGTGTATTTTTAGTTTTAAATCTAATGTATGTAATACTGAAATTAATTTTGACATGAAAAGTAAATCTGATGTCTTTAATAATTTTTGCATAATTTTTTTATTGCAGTGAAAACTATTGCCAATGTGATGACATCAAAAGCTATAGCAAATGGGAAGCTTGAAACTGCATTAACATGGGTTGCGCACTCAAAGGTTTGTTGAAGAAAATTATTTTGAATTAAATTATACCAAATTACAAGGATAGCTGAAAAAATAATGATTGATTTTAAATATCCAGGCAAACATGCCTTATCATGAGCACTTTCATTCACATTGGTCTATAGGTGACAAAGTGAGTGAAAATGGTTGTGGTAAGTTTATTTTATAATTATTTTCTGTTTTCTTAAAGTTTATAGCTGTGTAACTATATATTATGTGGATAAGGTCACCAGACATCCACAGGTACAGGTAGAAGTGGGCAGGGTATGAGAATTTTACCATTGGTTGTGCAGGTATAGACCTGCTTTTTTGCTCAGTTTTGCCTCGTTCTGAGGGAGAATACCCCAAAGCAGTCTAAAGGTCTTCCACCCCTCTTCCCCTAAAACCAACCTCTCGTGAGAACTTTTGCCTCACTATGTATTTTGAGTGACTCTTTGCCACACAGACATTATATACTTTCCCATTAGCAAAACAGTTAGTATCACTAATCACTATACTGACTGGGCAGCCACCAGAACATCCACAATATAAGCAAAAAATGCTGTTAATTGAGATAAGGCTGGTATGTTGATAGCCTACCTTTGGCTGTAATACATGCACTTGAGCTTCTATGCTTGCTTTTGACAAGATTTTGGAAAGTAGTGATAGAATGATTTCACTTTTCGAAGATGCCACTCAAAATTTGTCATTTAGTGCTTACATGCATTGTTATGTTGGCACTGGTTGATCTCATTTCTTGTTCATAGACTTGATAAAACACATTTATCTAGAATTCAAAGTAAAATTTTTTATTAATCCACTGCTGCATTTCATAATTGTGTCCACCACTACAGGTGAACTGTGCTCATGCTACATGAAACTACCTCACAGAAGAAAAGCTACTTTCAGACTTACAAATGCAAATGAAAATACATACTGTTTTGTCAACTGTTGCCATTCCTACATTTTGCCATTAGATTGGTGCACACTGTATCTTGATTTGGCAATCTATACAATCCCTTTTTTTTCATAACTGTGTTATCTAGGAGATATGGTCTGTGCACCATACTGATTGAAAAACAAAATTTTGATGGATAATAAGACTTATATGAGTTGCGTGACCTTAAAAACATGTGAAATAAAGTTTTCAGGTGGTGTCAATATTGTTACTTGTAAATGTAGATCTTACTAGCTGATGCACATAGAAGTTGTTTGTCATGCTATCAGTTTGAGCATAATGCATTGATTAGATTCCATAGTTCCACCTTTTGTTCTCTGCTATTATTTGTTAGGATTTTTTGTTAGTACACTGTGTTAAAAATTGTGAATTAGGTATGTTTAAATATTCTCTAGTGCCTCTGCTAAATAAATAACAAATGCAATCCATAGTCATTCTCTCACTTTCATGTTTTAGCATTTTTAGTGTGATTTATTGTATATACAGTTTAAAATGAAGCAACAGACTTAAGATGTGTCAAGAAAGTATGCTGTGTGATAGCAGAATCCAGCAAACCAGTCTGTTGCCCTGTCCATATAATATATATTAGGTTAGTATAATGTCAGTATTTTTATATAGAAGTTTGTAAACTTTTAAATGGATATTAACTGGATATATATATTTTTTAATTAAGCATAAGAAAATATTTTGGACAATTAATCAATGAAACATTTTAATATCATTAAGTATTCACATTATTAAAAAAAATTGTAACATTATAGTTTGAATAATAATTCATCTATAACTGAATTGGACTGAAAGTGTTCAAATATATTTCAACGAATGGGCATGCCAAAATCAAGAAGTGCAATGATAGTTAATTAAATTATTAAAATGGTTTATGCACATAGCATGTGCCTCATAGTAGTGTCTTATTTTAATGATGACATTATTAATTAGGAGTAAGGGAGCTATGGGTTAGTTGTGACAGGAGTAAGTATAATGCACAGATTAAATAGTGGCTTTAAAAAATTTTAAACATGACTTTTATGACAGGCTCTATTAAGTGAGTATAGTCAATGCACTGCTGCAACGGTTAGTGAGAGATTGTGTACATGTGTTTTATCTTAGCTAGTTAATGGGGAAAAAAAGGTATACCATAAATTTTGATTTAAGGTAAGTTAATTAATCTTTTTTTAAATGATTTTTATATGTTTATTTTGTCTGTATTTTGTTATGAAATGTTGCTGTAATTTTTTTTTTATTGATATTCTTTATTTATCAACAAAAAAGTCAGAAACCATACGATAGGGGCAATTTGTAACATATTACAACTTGTCGCAAGATTTTGATCCATGTAGTTTGACTTTCCTCTTTAAATGTTAACATGCAAATTACTTTATTCTAATGAGCTTTCTTTCCCAAAATTGAAAAATCAATTTTGCACCCTCAAAGATTAGACCTTTTCCTAAGGATTCGTCTCAGAAACAGTCTAACAGAAACCTAATTAAAAGAAAATCTGCCTTTCTGACGCACCTGAAAAAGAAGCATGGAGAAAAAAATATGGACATCATGATTAATAAGAAAGAAAAAAAGAAGAGAAAGATAAAGGAGAAGAGATAAAATGGGTGAAAAAGAGGGTTTCGGACTTAGGATACCTTTTACTAAAACAGAAAACTGGTTTTGCTCAACTTCCAGACATGTTTCAGTAACTCTGATGAAGAAGAATGAACGGATACAATGCTTAGCTTGCAAAATGTGGACATACACTAAATGTGCAAGAGGAAGCATTATATCATTGTGTGTGTTAACTGCAGTTCTGATGAAGACTCACTTTTATAAAATTTAATAATTTTATAATGTGCTAAATAATTTTATTTTATTATAGCCACCTGATATCATTCATTTTCACTGTACCAAGTAATAATAATGACAGTACTTTTTTTTGTCATTTATATTGTTACTTTTTTCCTTGGGTCTCTTACAATTTGCCCAATACCGAGATAAATTGTAACAGATAAATAATTTTGATAAAATATTACTTGTGCTAAAATGATTGCTGAATGTTTGTTTTATGCATATGATACATGAATAGTTACGCTATAAAAACAGCAGTTTTAATTGAGGAATGGTAAATACATTTAAACATATAAATATTTTCCCAAAAATTGTTACAGCTAGCTCTAGCTCTCATATGAGTATCATTTACATATGTATATTTAATGGCTGGGTGCTTTATTTAATGGCCATTAGCATTACACCACTACAAGGGTCGGATTGATGGCCATTTCTGTATGGAAGCACCTAATAGATGGCCACTATTGCCTCCTATGAAAGGACGAACAGTTACAACCATGCTTTCTCCAAGATTCGTACCCCGGCCCATCGCTGCAGCAATCAGGGTCACTAACCACTATACTGGCTGGGTGGCAGAATTCATTGTAGGAATATTATAAAGCATATTGTGAATGGCTTAATATATTTCTATATTGAATTATTTTATAAAAGAATTGAAAATTATCTCAAATTATTTTAAAACATAGGATTAGAAATGTTTAGATCTTGCTGACTGTACAGTTCATGATCGTTCATGAAACTGACATTTTCACATGGGTGACTATTAGCAAGTGGAAAGAAAACCTCTTCTTTAAGATTAGAATGCATATGAGAATTAAATTTTTAAAACTTTTTAATCCAGTTAAGAAGTAAATTAAAAAGAAATTCATATTCTAAGTAATATTACATTACCAAAGCATTAGTACTCGAGTGACTTCGGTCATTACTTTATACTGTTTCTCTAATAGTTTCTAGCAAAATTTTTTTTGGGGGGGGGGAATGTTGTAAAAAGCCCAAATTTTATTTAAAAATTTAAATTTTGAATTACAAGAAATAATTATACATAAATGTTATAAAGTACGTTTTGCTGAATTTTGTATGAATACTGACTGATCCAAAGCAGTTGAGAAGGTACCACGCAGTTTTTTCTGCAAAAGAATATGGCTAGCTTAGTTCTTACATTTAATAAACAAGCTTTCATTCACTTCAATGAACAAAGTTAGAGCACACTTTTTTATCATGTTTTTAATGATATAGTACAGATTTCATTCATATGTGAAGTATATTTATATGTAATATAATTAATTGCACTCGGGGATAGTATAATTGCTTTAAATAAAATATGTAGAGTTAATCGAAACTAAAAATGCACCAAGAAAATAAAAATGTAGCTTTGGGCGCGAGGTGCTATATATAATGATAAAACTAAGATGAAATCGACAGAAATGCTGCATTGAAAATTACATGATGTTTGTGCAATGAGATAAATAGTTGCCAAATCAAAGAAAAGAAAATTTTAAATGATTGTGGAAAGGAAGCAAGCGCTAGAAAAATTACCAGAAGCTAACTCTTCGAACAAATTTCATTTGGAAGATTTTCTAATATATTTGATGGTAAAGACTGAAATCTTGGAATGGTTAGTGCAGTCATTAAGAAGAAATATCCATAAAATATCTTGATTTACTTCTGGAAATATCTTTATGAAGTAGTAAAAACAAATGCCTTTTTGAGAATTTATATGGCAGATTCTATATCTCTGTACTCTTTGAGACATATGCACTAGATGTCTGTTTTCTTTTTCTCTTCCTTTTTTTTAAATTTGAAATCTCCGAAAGTTGAGCGTTCTGTCAAATATTTTTTATAAATCTGTGGGGGTGTGTTTCATTTAAATTGAATAATCTATAACTTTTGTGAAAGATTTATTTATATTTTTTAGGATGTTCATTTTGCAGATGAATTGGCAAACAGGTAATAAAAATACTTTATCATGTTATGTATTTGAATTTTTTGCCCATTTTTTTGTCTAACTTATTGCTGATAAGGCAGTTTTGACATACATTGGAAGATGAAGTATTTCATATGCATGATAATGCATATGAAATACTTCATATGCATTACAATTTGCAATACATTATCATGTATTGCAAATTAAATGTCAGTCAGAGGAAAATGTATAATTGTTATTATACAAATTACAGAATAATTTAAAAAATATTTCTAAATATGTTATGAATATTATGGGTTTCACAACATATTTAGAAAGAAAACAGAAAGTATTTTTGATCAAATAATTATTTCCAAAATTAAGACCATGAGTAATAATTTCATTTAGAAATATGATACAATAAACCAAAAAATTTTTAACACAAGGTTTTTAATCATGTATTATTACACAAAGACTAAAGATTTTCAATTCAAAATACAATATACTTGGAATGAATGAAGAATGTTATATTTTCTGTTTAGTGAACTGAATATAAACATATGTAATATAAAACAGTAAAGTGAAATTTAGAATTAATACATTTCCTTTTATCCTTTGAAGCTTCCTGGGCTAGAATATTATGGACAATTTGTATTATAAGTTACCTTGTAGTCATAAGAGGAGCTATCAAGTCAGAGCACTAAATTTCAACTTAAAATCGAGACTTTCTAAGCAATAAACTAATGCATCTTAAAAAATTTTTTCATTCACTTGCAAGTTTGGCTGTGCAATTATTTTCACAAATGAAGGAGATGATTTTCTTAGGTTTTGTAGGTGTGAGATTTTATTTTATCCAGTAGAATTTCTAAAAAAGTACTCTTTTTAAGAAATCTTGTTCCAGAATCCAGACTGAGCTTTAGATCACTAAATTTTACTGGATTTTTGGAATATAAGGAAAAGGCCGTTTCTTAAAATTACCAGGTATCCAAAAAAAAGTTCCTGCCATTGGAATTAAAAGTGGATTTCAATGACAGGATTAGACAACCCTATCAGGTAATGTCAAATGTTGGCATTCGTGTCAACTGTCGGTCAGTGTTGAGTTATGAAGTGTATGGGTTGTGCCAAAAACATTCTATAGGAACTACAATCCTGGACATGTCTTTTTCAAAGGATATTTTATGGCCATTTTACTTAATGCAATCAAAGTGGGCAGCAGTGCTGCAAAAGCTGCTTAAAAATATGCTCTGCATTCAAAAGGGCCTCAGTAAGTGAATGCACAACATAATGTGGTTCAAATAATTTGCATCGGGAGATTACAGCCTCTAGTACAAGCCTTGAACTGGGCATTCATCCACTATCGATGAAGCCTTGCTGAAGGAGGACATTGAGTGTAATCTATATCAAATGTGCATTTCCAGCATCAGAGGAAACCATTCAGTTGTATCTGTACAATCTTGACAAGCCAAACTAGAGCAACTCACCATTTGCTCTTCATTGCTGTTATGACACAAGAAAGCTCCATTCTTGAACCAGATATTGGTATGTAATGAGAATTATGTGTTGTAGAGTAATTGCAGGAGAAAACACTATTGGTCATCTCTTGGTTCTCTGCATTGCCCCCTCCCCCAATAAAGCGTTAATCAATAGAAGGTACTGCCCTGTGTTTAGCGGACCAGTGCTGGTATTGTGCATTTTGAATTGCTAGAGAGTGCCAAAACCATCATAGCCAAACTGTACTTGGCCCAGTTTCAAAAGGTTACATCTGCGCTCTATTGGAAGCATCCAGCACCAATATGAAAGGAATGATTATTCTTCAAGACAATGCCAGATCTCATATGGAAAAAGCAACCAAGGAAGTGATCAACACATTTGGTTTGGGAGTTTTACCTAATTCTCCTTACACCTCAGACATCACTCCATCTGATTATTCCTTGTTTTTGCTGATGGATAAACATTTGTATGAGCAAAAGTTCCGAAACTAAGATATCATGTAGGCCATAGGACAACTTTTTGGTTCTAGGGACAAGAACTTTTACAAACACGAGATTTATAAGTATATAATTTATTTTAAACGTATAATTGAAGCTGAGGAAGATTATTTTGCTGAATAAAATACATTTTCACAAAATTACTGGTTTGTTATTTCTGACTGAACTGTAAGGCATGAACTTTTTTGGATACCTGGTATATTGTTTATCAATGCCAAATTGAATAATTTCAGTGCCAAGTAATCCTATTATAAAAATGTGCTTGGTTAATTTAAGTAATTGATAAAAGTGTTCTTGTTTGTACAGTATAATTTTAAAACACACCATCCAGTTATATGATAATCTTGATCTAAAATAATTGAATATGTTTCTGGAATTAAATTAGTTTAGAAATATACATTTCAATTAAAAATGTGTAATGTAATTTTTATTTAATTACATACTATGCCTCACAAGAATAAAAGCTGAGAACATGCACAAATTTCACGATATTCTTGTGCACCAAACTGCCCACAGATGTTTGTTTCCTGCAATTCGCTGCACAATTGTCAACTTCTTACCAAATCCAGCATATTTTATTAACAATCTTTTTATGCAGTGGACCTGCAGCTATTTTTCATTTTCTTAATTTATATGAAAAATTTCACTATCTAAATGTAACATATACAAATTTGACAAGATTTAAAAACCAAATTGTTACTTAAACTTGTTTGTAAGACCTGCTACTTAAAAAACAGTGAACCAGGGTGAAACTTTCTATTTTTATTTCCTAAGGATATTATTTAGACTTTGTGATTGTTAAAAAAAATTCCAACATTATTTTATAGCAGACATAAAAATTATGTTTTGTATTGTCTCCTAAGAAGCGCATTCCTTCAGTCATGTGTAGATAATCACAGTATGTTTTGCTTTATCTTGTTATTACTAATAAAAAATAAACAAAAAAATGTTGGAAACTGCGTAATTCATATTTCAGTTTAACAACTTAAAAAAGAGTTTAACGATAAAAATTTCAAAATATTAGAAAAAATGTTAAGAAATTTAAAATTGCAAAACGTTTATAAAAAGAATGATCCTATCCCAAATAAATGACATCTTTTTTAATTACAGCAAAGTGCAAATGTGGCTTTGAAAATTGGTAGTGGATTTATCATAAATAAAACATAAAGTGGATTCGTAATTCAAAACAATCAGGGGGGTCGCATTGGAGGGGTCATGAGTCCCTTATTGTGTAACAATATTTGATTACAAGGATTAAGTGACCCGTGTGCATAACATATAATTTTAATATTTTAGACAGCAGGGGTCTGATATAAACTAACAGGTTCATCACCTGACCTTTACTGAAGTTTTTCTGTGGCTACTCACCAGAAGGCACCCTACTCTTGTTGCGTTGTTATTGAGTTAATTCACCATAGTTTATAATATCAGGAGCAGCTGCAAAATTAAATAAAAATTTAAATGATCAAGAACTGTATGTATTGCTTTTGAATCACAGATATGAAGTACGCTTATTTAAAATGGCAAGGAATTTGCTTTTAAATCACAAGTTATATTGTAATAATCCACCTCATTAATATAAATTACAATATATTTAATTTATAAGTTGTATTCATTGTTAAAAAATAAATATTAAGGTATATTTATTGCCTTTAAATCATTCACATATCAATTAATGACTGATTGATGGTGATGGTATTGGTGCAGGGAATGCATTGCTACGCCTCTAGGTTTATAGAGAGCAGATTGATTCAGCTCTCTGAGAATCTGCAAATCTATTTTGCAGACTAGGTAGGACTGTATCAGTTAAATGAAAACAATACGGTTTCTTCGAGGTATAAAACTAGGAAGCATGTCATGTTTAAAATCTGTATATTCCTTTTCTTAGATAGAATTATCTGCATACGGAAACTTCATCCTGTTCAAAAGTTCTGTTTTTGAATACCACATGTCCTTTCACACTACTCCATATAAGTTCAACTGGGTTCAGTTTGCTCTGATATAGTGGAGCACAATATATCCAACTTCTGCAGCTACAGCACTGGTATCATGCAATTCAAATTGTTCTTGAACCGTAGAAATGTAGACTAAAAGTTCTGCTTTCAACATATCAGGTTCTTAAGGAATATATTTTCTGTCATCCTCAGTGAAATGTCTGCTTTCTGTTTACTTGAAGAAGGAATGTTTTCAGGTAAAACACTATGGCATATTAATGATCAAGTTTCGAAAACCATGAAACACTGGTAGTATGCAGCGAGTTCATTTCCAATGATTGAAAGCACTGGTTGCATGTGAGTTTTCTAATATATTATATAAAAACAGTCCTATCCTTATATAGTCCTCCATGAAGACATCTCTTGTTCCCTAGACGATAGTTAATTTAATTGATCAATACATGCATGTTGGTTAGACTAGGCGATTTGTAAAAGCATATAAGGATTACTTGACTGAAGAGTGATATGCATTTATGGAGGACTTTCAAAGGAAACTGGCTTCAGGAGACATTTCAGGAAACATTTCAGGAGATCCATGAAAATCAACTATGAAGCTAGCTCTTTTGCTTGGATTTGAATTCATGTTGAACTACCAGTATTCAGCGGTATTAAACATTTGGCATTTGGTTGGCACTTTAATGTTGAATTTTGAGATGTTAGCTTGTATTTGTTACATTGTTTATAACTGTTTACAATTATGCCTTTTTCTTAATTTTTGGCTTTGAAATGGACCCTCATATTTTTAATTTGTGATTCTGAAAAGAGGCTTTTTTTAAATTGAGATATTTAATCCTGCTAAGATTATCGTCTGAAGAATTTTATCTATCCGATTCGTCAGTGTTAAATTTCACACACTTAACAATGTTCTCCAACAGACAACCTGATTTCCACATTTTGTTCATCTCTTTTATTGTGTGCCTCATGTATTTAGTCTATTTCATAGGAGTTACCAAATCAGTCCCTTTCTTTCTCAATCAATTTATGAACTTCATCCTGTTCAAAAGTTCTATTTTTGAATGCCACATGTCCTTTCACACTACTCCACGTAAGTTCAACTGGGTTCAGTTTGCTCTGATATAGTGGAGCACAATATATCCAACTTCTGCAGCTACAGCACTGGTATCATGCAATTCAAATTGTTCTTGAACCGTAGAAATGTAGACTTAAAGTTCTGCTTTCAACATATCAGGTTCTTAAGGAATATTTTTTCTGTCATCCTCAGTGAAATGTCTGCTTTCTGTTTACTTGAAGAAGGAATGTTTTCAGGTAAAACACTATGGTAAGACGTATTATCCAACACAATTACACTGTTTAGGTTGTAAGTTAGGCAGTAAATTTTTTTACAAACCAATTTTCATAGTATTGTGCATTTATTTCCTCATGATAATCTCTCTCTTTCTCTTTTTTTTAAACTTCAAATGCATAGCATGCTTCAAGAATAAATTTGCTTTTGTTACCATCGTGAACATCTTCCTGAGAATAAAATCTGTTAAAAGGCCGTTTTAGGTCTTTTTTTAATGTTGTACCTTTTTAAATTTTGGCTTTAGGATGTCCAAAATTTACCCAGTTTTATTAATACAGTATATCATCATACCCTATGTACAATTTTTATATATTTTGTAGATATCTGTGCTTCCAGCACTGAGTATTATCATGTTCAATCAAAATTGACTATAATTTTTGTTTTTTATATGGAAACCCTAAGTCATTAATTTCTCATCCTACTGTGAAAATGGACATATTTGGCAAATCAACTTCACCATTTATAACTTAAACAACTTTTTGCTGAGTAGAAATTTCATTCTGTGAAAAGAAACTGAACTTTATTTCATATTGTTACTAAAATTAGCTAATTATGTCGTTTGGTTCGGATTTGCGTACCAACATTAAAAGGTTGGAGTTCAAAATCCACCATTTTCTTTTAGTTCAAACTTTATGCGATTTATACTTGTCACAGAAATGCTAGTAAAATCAGCAATAATAATTTCATTATCCGATTTATTAGGAAAACGCTGTCGTAATCTGACAAAAACATAAATGATTATCTTAGCAGAACTGCATAGTGGTTTTCTAGTCTTATGAGGTTGGAAATTATGCACACAAGTCCAAGAGGAAGCAGATGCCATAACAACTGCTTTCTTCTCTTCCTAGTCAGTGAATGAATAAATGGTTAATTGCTTTTCACACTGAGAATAGTGTTAGGTCGGGGTTGCTTGAATTGGCAGTTTTGCCAGTAATGCTAAAAAAACGGTCAATAATGCTCTTCCTATTGATCATCAAAGGATTGTCATGATATTAGCAAATTTTTAAATGAAAATTTGGATGCAACGTAATCTGTCGCTTTGCGCTTTTTTTCTTTTTCATTTTGTTCTGTTTGTTCAACAGTATTTACTTTTAATAGCGTAATTAATAAGCATTCACTCGATAAGCTTTGTATTATTAATCATAACTCATTTAAAGTGATTAAAAGATTCTCATTAGAAATAAAAAAAGTATGTATGAGGGGGGGGAAAGCAGTTGTTTAAGAACATGATTAAACATGAGGTAATTGCAATATAATTGAATTACTAAATCATTAGATAAAATAAATATGTAATGAATCATGATTATTGAGTTGAATAATTGTTGTAATTGATTATTGTAACATCTTTATCAGCTTTCCAAACCTGACTTCCGAGTTTGTAGAGTTGTGATTAAGATGACAAGAAGTTTCAATTATGTGGTTTTTAATAAAAATACTACCCCCCCTTTTTTTAAAAAAAAATCATAGTGCACAATTTGAATTTTTTTAAAACTTCCTAATTTTTGTTATGTTCATATTTATTAACATATATGTTTTTTACTTTGCATATCTTTTACTTAATAACTGTAAGCCACTAGATTTAATTCAGTTATTTACTTAATAACTGTAAGCCACTAGATTAAGTTCAGTTATTTACTTAATAATTGTAAGCCACTAGATTAAGTAAGGTGCACTTTTTACCAGTCATACTGTAACGTAATAAATTTTAAATCATGCATAAAATATGCTTTTTTGAACCATATTTTAAAATTAGGTGGCTAAGAGAGTATGTGGAAAGAAGAAATATTGAAGGCTTTGAAATTTTGAAAGATATGGGATCTTGCATGTTAGTCAGTGATAAGTTAACATTTGTTGGTAAGTGAAACTTTTTAAAGGTTTCTTTTTGTATGTACAGTTTCTCTTAGTATAGTTGTCAGAAAGAACAGCTTTTTTGAGCTGAAAACTTCTTTCATAAAGAATTGTTTACAAACTGTTATTGTTCTTTATTTTACACCAGGGCTTCCCAGCGGCGCTCAGCCTTATTTTTTGGGCCTTATTTTCTGTTAATTTATTAATTGTGCTTTAAATCACAAATAATAAATTAACAGAAAATTATTAAATAAAAAAATAACTGAACATTATTCTGAGAATGAAGAAATCGCTTTGAATATTGAGTTTCGAGAACTGGATGTAAAAACAAAGGGTTGATGAGCATTTTACTTGAAACTAAAATAAAAAACGAATATTGCCAATTTGTCATTAAGTGTGTCAGAATGGCAGACTAAAAGGTAATTAAGGCACCCCTACGAAAAATGGGTTAAGGCTCGTTTCTACGGCAACAGACAGGTGCAGACAGTTTGACGAGTCATTCTTCTGGTAGACAGACAGTAGTTAACAATTATTTGTAGTCATTTTGTTCTAGCGACTCTAAAGCCTTTTTTAAGTGAAATACTCATCTTCAGAGAAAAGAAAAATAATGAATGAACATAGAGTTTATGATGATTGTTGGAAATCAGACTATTTAATCACAAGTGACAATAATAAACTTCAGTGTTCTATCAGTTCTATCTTCAAAAGTTCTATCAGTTCCCAAAGAATATAATGTGAAACGACATTACACTATGCTACATGAGATAATGTTTCAGCAATATACAGAGGAGTCCAGAAAAGCTGTCATTACAGAATATAAGAAAAAACCAAAACAACAAACAAGCTTTTTAAAAAAAAATCTGACACTTATAACAAGTGCAGTATTGCCACTTCTAACGAAGTAGCACTGGAAATTGTCAAAGTGAACAAATCCTTTAATGATGGAGTGCTTATTAAAAATTGTACAGTCAGAATGGCAAAGCAATGCAATGAAACAAAAATTGCTGAAAAATTCGAAACTGCCTCAGTGTCATATCAAACAATTGCAAGATGGGTCAATATGTATCAAAAAAAATTTCATGGCACAGTTGAAAAATGTAAATATTTTTTGCTATGTTTGGATGAAAGCACTGATCTGTCCAACATTAGCCAGCTTGTAATTTTTATCCAAACTATTCAAAACGACTTCAGTGTAGTAGAGGAGAGGCTTGATCTTATTCCTCTCTATGGTACAACCAAGGATAGAGATATTTTTAAAGCTGTAAATAAGGTGGTGTCAGACTACGAGGGATTATATAAATGTTCCTGTGTTGTCACTGATGGAACCCGAGTTATGGTAGGAACTGAAATTGGATTTGCAGGATTCTTGAAACAAAACAACATCAACTGTCCTGTGATGCACTGTTTTGTTCACCAAGAGGCCCTAAGTGGAAAATCCTTACATAAAATTAATGTCATGAAAATGGTTGTTAAAATAACTACCGTAATTTCCGGAAGAAAGGCCGCATCAGCGTAAACGCTGCACTCGAGAAAAATGGCGGGGAAAAAATTAAAATTACACAGAAACGCCGCAATAGATTAAATTGCGCGCGACATCGTCGTGGGCCGTATAGATGCAAAATCCCAACCTATGTCCTGATATATGACATATCAGTTAAGAAAAATGCATGAAATGAAACCATAACTCGAAAATAAATTAAAGGTAAGAAATGTTGAAAATATATTTACATTCACGAATATACTTATATTTACCCACTAAAGAAGCCCATATTTGTAATACTCAGACTATATTATAAAAAATGTTGCAACAACGAAACATTAAATTTGGACGACAAAAGGAAATTTTAAATTTTACTTACAAAAGGTATTACAGCAACCTATACATCATATAAAGCCATCAAAATCTGATTCCTCACTATCCGAATTAAAAAGATTTAGTAAATCTTGATCTAAGTCCAAGTCTTCCAGATCGTCACATTCATCCTCTTGGTTTACAGTCTCTTTATCTAAGGATATAATTTCAGCTTCTTTGAACCCTGCTATTATTGATGATGATTTTACTGATTTCCGTGCACTTACTACCCACTTTGCAACTTCTTCATAAGATGCTCTACGCATTTTAATGCTTTTGGTATACGTATGCAATCCTTCACTCATCCAACACTCCCACCGCTTTCGGACTTCAGCTTTGAAGGATTTATTACCTGACAAATCTAATGGTTGTCAGATTTTTGTCAAACCACCAGGAATTATTACTACGGTCGTAGACAATTTTTGACATCTGGTTTTCACTGACTCAAGTAAATGAGCACACATGGAATCCATTATCAATAACCCTTTTGGTTGGAAAAAAGATCCCTTACGACACTGCCAAACTTTTTGTAGCCACTCATGCATAATTGTTTCGCACATCCAGCCGTTCTCGTTTGCACAAATAATTACGTCATTAGGAAAAATCTCCTTTCAGAATAGTTTTTCGTTTAAAAATGATCATCGGCTTTAGCTTGTCACCGTTTGCGGCACAAGCTAACACACATGTAAATGGCGTTCTTTCATGCCCTGTCGTAAGCACAGATAAAGTTTTTGCACCAGTTTCATCAACAGTTCTGTTTGCAGGAGAGTCAAAAGCTAATGCCGTTTCATCCATATTTATTATCTGTGACCGAAGAAGTTTTTTTTATCAATAATATCTGTCACATATTTCAGAAAAGATGCTTTTTTATCCTGCCAGTCCATCGGTAATTGTTGCCCGACTGTTGTTCTAGTACGCACAGAAATATTTTTTCTTTTCATAAATCTGCTACACCAGCAAGGCCCTCCTTTGAAATCATTTATGTGTTCATTTGTTTTGCTATAAATTTTGCTTGAAAGCGAATTTTTACAGGCGAAACTGCCATTCCCTTTCCTTGTTGCTCCTTTATCCAGTCTGCAAGATCGTCCTCTAGATTCGGCCACCTTACAGTACCACTTCTTTTGGCTCGTTTCTATTGTGGCATATTTTTAAGTTCTTCTTTTTCAGTTCTCCAACGTCGAATACATTTCTCGTCCACTTCAAACTCTCGAGCTGCTGCTCTATTTCCAATTTGTTCAGCACGTGAAATTACATTAAGCTCAAAACCAGCAGTATAGCTTCTATGCCGTTTAGGTGCCATTTTAAAAAATTTTCCACTCCCTTCTTACTTAAAAACTATCCAACAAGTACTTGTACCCAAACTGATGGGATCTGTATCTCGCAGAATGCCAAGAAAAATCGATTCATGCTGAAGGGGAAATACGTCAGAGTTCGTTATTGCGAGGCAGGTGGAGGCATGTCCACCTTTGAAAAAAATTGCAGAAAAGGCAGGGGTGGGGAAAGGATGGGTCCTGGAAGATTCATCGAATGGCAGAGGAGAGAGTCTATTCAAACTGATGAGAATGCTGATTTGAAAGGGGGAAGAATGTTATTGTTCTGAGATCTTGTTGTTTAGGGTGACTAAGGCATGTACGTCCGTTCAAGGGAAAGAATGTAAACAAAATAACGTTCGAAAAAAGCAACTGAGTGGTCTTTTATGTGGGAACAGGACCAGTCTATACACAATGAAAGCCATTCAAACTATGTAGAATGACCATCATAGGAAATATTTTTAGTGCACCTAAATGCCGCATGGGTAGAAACGCTGCACCCGCTGAAAATTTAAGTTTTAAACACGTAAACGCCGTGCCGTTTTTTCCGGAAATTACGGTAATATTAGAGGGGGCAATCGTGCTTTAACTCACTGAAAGTTTTGTGATTTTTTGGCTGAAGTAGATGCTACATATGGGAACTTGTTACTTCACAGCGATATTCATTGTTTAAGAACTGGAAACTGCAATGATTCTTCACTGTATGCAAGAAGATTCCTATTTTCCTTAAAGATGAAGTGAAGTCTGACACTATAAAACGAGTAAATGAAATGGTAGATGCACAATTTTAGCAGACCTTGCATTTTTAACAGACCTGACATCTCATCTTAACAAATTGAATTTGAAGCTACAAAGAAAACAGCAAAATATCGCCAACACATAAATGGTTTTAAGAATAAAATTAAACTTCATTAGAAAAAAAAAGATTTTTCATTTTTTTTCAAGTTATAAAGAGCATTTTGAAGAAATGAAGGATTTTGAGTAAGTTTTATATTTACCTCACATAAAATGCATTGACATAATTGCAGAAAAATTTGAAATCAAGTTAGGGACTTTAGAAAATTCGAAAGAAAGATTTCAGTTTATATTTGGCCCCTTACAATTTCTATTGAGAATGTAAGCAGAGCAGACGTTGAACTGGAATTCTGTGATTTACAATCAGATCCTTTTTACCAAGGAAGAACTGAAACTGGATTGGACTCTTTCAAGTTGCTGCCAGAAGAACAATACTCGAACTTGCAGACTTAGAGCTTACACTGAGCACAATGCTGGGAAGCATGTATCTTTGCAAAAACAGCTTTTCCAACATGAAATTTATAAAATATAGATGTTTTCCCTCTGATAAGTCACTTACTCAATTGTTTCGTTTATCAACAACAGATATTAAAGTTGATATTGATGCATCAGTTAGTGAAAAACCAACATCCTCAAATTTTCCACTAACCTTTTTTTAATTTGATATTTTTTGAATGAATGAAAATAATAATACTTTTTTTTTTAAAGTATACCATATTTATGAAATCTTACTGATAAAGTTGCATACGAAGTATTTTGCAATGCGGCCTTCCAAATTGCATTTTTTTAAAGTGGCATTTGGGCCACTTGAAGTTGGACAGCCCTAAAGAAACTGGCCATAATTTGTATAAAAATAGCTTTCCCAAATTCTCAAACAAGCCTATTGAATCATGCCGAACACCTTTCTAAACAACCCCCACCCCCCAAAAAATATACAGAAATAAACATAAAATTAATACATAAATTATGTAACTGGAAAGAACATATGTATGATGTAATTTCAAATAGGAGATACTTATGGCATAGAAAATAAAGAATGAAGATAATCTGTTTATATTAATATTGTCAGTGCTTGCCTAGCCCAATGTTGAAAATCAAAATTTGTTATGCTTCGGCTGATGAGCAAGATTTTGAAGTAATATAGTATATTTGATTGCTAAGACTAACACATTTTTTTACTCTAAACCATCTGAGCAATTCTTCATAGGCATGAAACTTTATGCTGTATTTTATATAGTTGTCCCATTCAGGAATCAGCGCACAAAACAAATGCTGAACAATACTTTACTTTTCATCTTTGGATGCGAAAGTAAAAGTCCTTTTTTAATTATTTTTGTTAGCCAAAGAAAGTAGCAATTTATTAAAAATAAAAATGAGATTTCGGAAAGGGAGAGAGTTATAAAATTGAACTGAAGATGTATTTTTTGATTGCTTGTTGTATTCCATAGGTTATATTTAATTAATAAGTTGTGCTTTTTCACATATTTTGTAATTTTCTGTAATATACCTGTGATATGAAATGACCGTTGTATAAACAAAAACATGAAATATTTTAAGTTCTGTATAGCAGTTATACTTGTAACAGTTATGAAAATGTGAAGTGCATGTTTGAATATAAAAAAAAAAGGCTAGACTGCAGATTAGAGGCCAATCGCGAAATGAAGCGAAATCGTGCCAAATCTAGTAACCTCTTAGCGTCATGAAAATCGGTAGAGTTTAAGGTTACGGTTTATAGTATTTAAACGGGCTTTTTGAATTTTCGTCATTTCACAGTGCTTCTAGTGTGTGAGCAAAATAGCTGTCATCGAAAGAGTTGAATGTGTGGATTTTACTTATTTGATTTGGTTGCAAGATCAGGGTGAAAGCTGTGTGAGGGTGTTGGGTGGTGCATGAATTATGGTTTGATTGTGAATATGTACGAATGTCCTAAGTGTAAAAATAGTATGAAATTAGTTGAAAGGAAAGATTCGACAGATTTGTGTGAATGGAGGTGTCTTGATTAATTCAGATTTTAATTTAAATATAAATAACAATAAAAGTACTTTTCATTAGCTGTAGTATATGTGGTTAAGCATGTGGTTGAAATGAGTGCACCATTTTGAATTTCATCTCCATTGTATTGTTACATTTTAGTGTAGATATAAACAAATGCGAATTTCTACTGTTTATTATAAATCAAAATTTATTGCAAAAATATAAATTACGTAGTTAAAATTGTTTAACCACTTTTTGTTCTTTTTACTATACTATTGTTCATGTTTCAATAGATCAAAATTTTGAATTTTATCATCCTTTTTCTTCTGCATTTTTTTTTAAAGTTTTAGCTTAATTAGGAATCAATGCTTTCTGATAATTTATTGCTCATTTACTGCTCATTACAATTTATTAAATTTCGTGATAAAACGTTTACTCCATTTTGTTAGTATCTTAAAAATAGCATATGATAATTTGAAAAGTTTTAATATTGTTGACCCCATAAAATACAAAATTATTAACTTTCAAATACTTTATCATTGTTTTTCTTGAACTTCTGTTTTAGATATTTTTGCATGTTTACAGGTTGTTTAGGTATTTTTGCATGTTTACATGATCTATTTTTTGCATGTTTACAGGATTCATTCAAATTTGCAACCATGCAATATGGAGATTTTCTAAAACGCGTGAAAATAACCGATTTGGCGAATTGGCAATTTTTTTAAAATGCGCCAAACTGGCCCGTAATTTTATGATTAATCTAAATGCTGATAGTGACTAACATATTCCTGCATATTTACCGCTATGAAACTTCTTAAATGAGCTGATTTTAATTGCAATCATCTAATTGTTATATTATATGATATTTGGGAAGAAGGAAAATTTTTGCAACTTGCTAAACTGCATACTGAGTATTTTCTCTTATAATGCTTCGCCACTTTCTGTGATCGTTACTTAAACATGCTTTATTTTAGAAGCCAGATATATCAGTGTCTGTAAAATATTTTCTTCTGTGCTTGAATTAACTTTTTCTGAATTAAGCTATCCTTATGTGTGTGTGTGTGTGTATATATATATATATAAGAGAAAAAAAGAAGGGAGGACCTTTAATTTTTTTTTTTTTTTTAAATTATGTCTCAGTTTAAATTTTACATTGATGCCATTTCTAAGCATTCATGCATACATTAGGCAAATCAGATTTTCTAAAATTACCATAAACCTCTGCATTTGCATTGTTTTCCACTGCAAATGAGTGCCATATCACAAAGGGGGGTATCTCATCTGAACTTTTGGAAGCATCCATTTTGATACACATGGTATATTTACTAAATTTTGAAACTTAAATAATGATCTGGGGGGCCTCCCAAAATTGTAACTTTTGCTCTTCTATGAATTTACCTCAGCTACAGGTAGCTAGATGCTCACATATATGCACTTTTATGTAAAATTTTAGTATTTCAAAAACCATAAAATCATGCCTGTTTTTTCAAGAATAAATCAAGTTTTAAATTTTTTTGTATCTGCGTTTTGTTTTTAAATGCTTGTATTGGGTTATGCGAAAAGTTCTATGGTTTTGGTTATAAAGTAGTAGTAACATAAGAAGCTGTTGCTGAATCACAAAAGCACTATTTTATTCTTTAGACTTCTTCTTGCCATCTCTCAAGCAGCTTGAAAATCTCCAATTAAAAAAATCATCAAGTTTATTTGTAAAGGAGTTATCAATGTTCTGTTTGACGATGTCCTAAGAAATTATCTCCAGGCTATTTAGAGAATTTTGAATAGATTAAAATCCAAGAGGGCAAAGTCAAGTGAATATAATGGCACAAAACATCTCAGCAAATCCGAGAGGGCTAGGTCTAATGAATATGGGAAATAACACAAAACATCTCAGCCATAGTCAGAAAGTCTTTATTTGATATTCATCGAAATGTGAGGTTGTGTTCTGTCTGACTGAAAATATGGATTTTCAGTGATACTTCTTTTAATAGGTCCTTGTTTACAGAGGATGGTTATTCATAGCAGGCATTGTCTTCGAAGCTAAAACTTCCATACTTCTCAAACCACCTTCGAACTGTGTCATTAGAAATAGCACTTCTTCCATACATAGCACAAATTTTACGAGCAGTTTGATTAGCATTTTTTTTTTCCTTTTTTGTAAAATAAATGAGCCTAATATGATCAAAATTAACATTTGGGTTCTCCATTCTTAGTATTGCGCTAAAGCAAAAATTATGCCACAACATATGCTACCATTATGCGGAATGAGGAGAAAAGATTGTATTTAAACATCTGCTTTGATCAAATGTATTCCTTATCAATAATAACAAAATAATTCAAAACACACTTGTTTGAAAAATCACAAAAGATTTGGAGCAACACAGTTATTTACTATGAAAATAAAAACTGAACTGAAAGAAATGATATGTAAACTTTTGGGCTGAAGTAGTTGCACTAAAAAAAAAAAAAAAAAAAAAAAAAAAAAAAAAAAAAAAAAAAAAAAAAAACAGCAGCATTGACAAAATTGTTTGAATTTGTTTTGCCTTTTCCCATGAACCCATTATTAAAAATGCCTTTAATGATATGGAGGTATTAAGATACAATGTGGAACATGCTCAACTACTTTAAGCCTAGATGCTGTGAAATATTATTTATTCTTATTAAACAAAAATACATGTGTGATTTTTGGATCAGAAAATCCCTTCAGGCCCTTATTGGTGAAGATTTTAAGAATAATTTATTTAGTAGGCTTTTATGAATCGTTCTCTTCCTACTAAAGGTTCCTCATCTCCAGCACATGTTAATATGCATACCTCAAGCTCTAATCTAATGTTTGAAGGATTCAGTAACAAGTCATTGGCTGCATCAAAATGACTTTGCTGATTGTATTGGACTTTCAGTTAGCAAAGAAAGAATATAAATACAGCAATTCTAAGAATTTAGCAATTGATTTAAAAAATGTCACGATATTAAAAAGATAAGTAACTTTATAAATGGATGTAGTGAAACATAAATGACATGCAATAAATTAAAATCATTATACTTTTTTTCTTCACTGATACGTTTGTTTGAGAATTTGTGTTAATGTTCTGAATTATTTAAATTATGTTAGACTTTAAGTTAGATATGAGGATTTTTGAAATGGAGTCACAATCACGCTTATATAGTGTAATGCAGTATACAGTGTAACAGTGGAAAAACTTAATAACACACTTTGTTAAAATCAGTATTTTCCTAAAACTGCATTATTATGAACATATAATGCAATATTTAGCACCTGATTTACATATTAAATTACTTGTTTTGAGTTTGTGGGAGTATGCACTACATAATATGGCTTTAAATAAAATAATTGCATTAAAACATAAAAATGAGTAAAATTACATTAGGCGGGGAGTAAAGAATGTGTAGATTTATGAATAGCTTAGATAATGATGCTTTGAAGTAAGATGAATTTTTATTATTTTAAAGTAATATTCTTAGTGATTCTATGATTTGAAGCTTAAAAATGTTAACTTTTTTCCTTTTTTTTTACAGGAAAATACTGTGAATTTCATAAACTGTATAGTGAAAATGAATATAAATTATCTGCTTCATTATTATTATCTTTAATATCATCTGGATTGGCACCTCCCAAGTAAGTTTATCCGAATATATTAATTCTGGAAAATGGCTCTTCCAAAGCAGAAACATGTTGTGCTGTTTTGAATTTTTTTTTTTTTAAATTATAATGTTTAGATATTTAGGCCAAAACATCTTTTAATTTACTTTTGTAAATCATTTGTTGATAAACTGTGTTTTTCATGTAGCATTTTGTGAAGCAAGGTCTATATGTGTTAGCAGTTGTTTAAACTGCGTGTGGGCCGAAAGCTCGATTTGTAAACAGCTGACAAACCAGAACATTTTTAATAAAGGGGGGGGGGAGACAAAAGGATTCAGATTTTAACATTGTACCAGAGGGTTGTTAAAGTCTTTTATGCTCTTGCTGAGCTCATATTCTACTCTTAGACTTAAACCTGCTAAACAACTTTTTTTTTTTCTTTTCAATTTTATTATTAAGAATAACTTTTTTCGCATTTATGGTACATAAAATTCAAAACAAAATCATAAAGTTTTTAATGGCAGGAAATATTTAGATTTCCCGATATGATATTAAGTGTTAAACAGAAATCATATGTTGGCATATGTTTTCTGTTTATTTTTTGTCTTTTCTCAGTTCATCATATCAACATCAAGTTTTCTTAATTAGGTGACTTACACAAATGTTTCTGTCTTTTTATTACTAACTTTCAATGTTTTTAACTTTATTTATTAACTTGCACTTGCCATAATTTAAAAAAAATATTTGCTATATTATTTCTTTAAAAACTAGCTGCTTGCATGGCCAGCCACCTAATACATTATCATAAAAAAGAAAAGTATATAATGATTTCAGTGAGCCCAGTTAGTATAATAAAAAAAATGAATATTTCTAAATAAACATCTCATTTTAATACATCTATATTTAAATCAATCACATTAAAGAGTAGAAAATTTTTTTAAGAACTGTGTTTATTGCTTTAAAATTGCTTAGTTTATTACTCAATAACCTTTCAGAATAAATTTGGAAGTATCTTAGGCTTTACTGAATGGCAGCATGCTGGCACACGGAAGATTCATTTCCAGCCATGGCAAAACATTGCTTTCATAGAGCCAAGTTTGTTAATTAAAAATTCATTAAAGTTTTTCAAAATATAAAATAAATTAAAAACAAGTTCAAAATTCAGCTTTCAGGTGCATGTGTGTTCAAAATTTTATGGTTCTAGGTACCGTGTTTTTCAGTAGTGTGAGGAACATACATACAGATTCTTCATTATTTATTTTTTTTTAAAAAATAATATATGGTGTGTGTATGTATATAAATTAATTTTTTGGGGTGTATTCAAGCAATATTATATTACTATTTTAATGTATCTATCTTAACTAAATGATTAGTTTTCAGATGATCATGCTGCTAGATGCCTTGCCACTTTTAGAAGCTCCAGATTTGATCTTTTCAAGCAAAGAAACTTCTCAGCTGATGAAATGTTTAGAAGATTGCGTTTTATACAAAGAGCAATTGGCTGTAAGATTTTATTCTTTTTTCATCAATAATATGTATTTGAAGCCAATTTTCAAACACCTGATTTATATGTTACAAATATATATTCAGTACTGATTAGTTAAATGTTGCATGCTTTCAGAATGTGTCTATTCTAAATATTTCAGTTTGTGAAAATATTTATAAAATATTACTTGTTTCAGAATACATAATTTTTGCATTTGTAATTGTTTATAAAGAATAAGCTGTAGTAGTGATAATTTATATGATATCATATTAATATATAACATATCTTCAGTTTATGCATTTTTACTAAAGTTGGGAAGTATGCCATAAAATTTTCAGCTTTCAGTATGTATTTTCGACTATTTGGAAAGGCTGTACAAAAGTTTTAATTCTTTATTTACCATGAAGCAATTAATGAATTTTATTTTGAAACAAATTATACCAAATTGCAAAGACCTGGAAAGATATTATGATTTTCAGAAACTGGAATTTTCAATATATATATATATATATATATTATACTTTGTTCTAAAGAGTTGGTATTCTTCAGAAATAATGCAGCAAATAAAATGTAATACTTTTTTTATTTCACATTCAAATGAAATAATTTATATCTGGAAACTCAGTTTTGATATTTAATTTCTAAATACGTTTCACACATAATTTGAATTTAACGAAGTTGTTTGTAGCACATTTTAAACCATTATTTATATCTCATTTCTGAATTTGTTAAAGTTGACTTTTGCACCATTTAATTAGAAAAAGTAATGTAATCTAATCACAGTGCGTTTTAAATATGCATAAAAATTAGGGCTATAGTTTTCTAATATGTATGACATGTATGTATAATTTACAAATATTATACATACATGTCATATATATATATATATATACACACACACAAATATACTGAGAAAGTTGGCAAATTTTCTATTTGTTGTTGAGAGAGAAAAATCATCCCCTACCTATTATTATTTTTATGAATTTGCAAATTTTATAATATACATTTGGAACAGAAAAAGTAAAAAAGTCAAAAATGCAAAAACAGTGAAAACCAAAGTTAATCTTTTTTTATTTAAAGCTCCGAACAGAACTTATCAAGGGAAAAGTGTTCTGAAGCTTTAAACAAAGTCAATTAACTGAACAACAAGAAGCGAGTTTCATTCCGATCAACTCACTGAGATCTCTATCGCCATTTAGTATAATGGTTATTAATTCTAAAAAATTTTTTTATATGCAATATTTCAAAAAATCTATACAATTATGAGGCTCTCACTGAATTGGCCTCTTTTCCCTACCCGTTTTTTTGTCCGAACACAAATAGAAACAAATGGTACAAGGAAAAAGTTACATGTAATGCCGAAATAAAACATTTATAATCAAGGGAAAAGATTGGACTAATTACAATCGAAAGAAATATGTATAAAATTGGTAAAATAATAAGACAGTAATAAAAATAATAAAATGCTGTACTAATTACAATGTAAAGCTGAAATTTTTTGTCGAAAAATTTGATTGCCAAATGTAAAGGATAAATAAGGGCCAGTTTCGAATGCGTACTTAAAATGAAAATACTTTTTGCTAAAGTAAAAGGAATGGAGAAATAAATGCGACCATTGAGGGGAATTAAGTAAAAAAATTGCTACAGATGGAGGGGTTTTGCAATAACAAATTATAATGAAAAAACACTTCCTACCTAGGTGCTTCTTTTCCAAAGCGAAAGTAGTTTTGCTACGGGGCTGCCACGCTGTAGGTCAGGGCATGCAAACTGCTACGTAATTTGCGACACTTTTACCAAGGCAATGTTCTGAGAAAGGATGGATCCAATATTTTTTTTGGGGGGGGGTTGGAATTTGTTAGACAGAAGCATCTGAATGACTGAAAAAGGGAGGTACTGGTAGAGTTGGCCAAAGTTCCGGAAGTTTGAAAAAGAGTACTTTATCTATCTATGTGAACTTAAATACTAAATAATTGAGCAGTCTGTATTCAAATAAATGTACGCTTAAAGCAAAAGCTGTTTATGGATAGAATTTTCAATGCAGTTAATAATTGGAAAGCTGAGCAAATAACAGCAAATTTTGCTTTAAAGCACAAAAAACAATAACAAAGATACTTGAAATGGTATATTAGACATAAGCATTAATATGACCCATTACTTTTTTTTAATTGGGTATGGATGATTTCATGTTGAAGATGCTGATGATAAACCCAGGAGTGATCACCCTTTGCATAAGTTGAACAAATGAAAACGCAAAACATTTTGACGATTGTTGCTGAAAAATCATCACTTGTCTTTTTGAAGGATGACTAATGAGCTTAATATCAGTACAAGTGCTCACAAAACTGTTGCAGATGATCTTGAAAAAAGTAAAACTTGTTCTTGGTGTTTTGCTTGTGATTCTGAGACAAAATGTAAATTATCTGCTTGAGTTAGAGGAGATTTGGGATGGTCACAGAAATTTCAGTTTAAAAAATCTTGTGGAATGATGGTGTTGGTAAATTTTTTGATTAGTAAGGGATAATTCATAAAAAATTGTCCTGATAGGCGAACATTAAACTCCACTTTTAACTTCCTACCAATCTGTATACATAAGTAAGGGACGTAATGTTTTGGTTCAAAAATTCAGTAGTGAGTAAATAAGCACAAAATAGGGTCTCCACAATATTTTTTACTATTTTTACAATGATGTTTGTATGCCTGCATATGTGGTGATTTTTTTGTGCATAATAACTCATTTGAAAAAATTCATTCAATTATCTCATTTCTGCTGCATAACAATATGCAATCATACAATTCCATTCTCATCCAGTAGTTTCTAAGAAAAAATTGTTCTTAAAAACTTTTTTTATTCACTAGATTTGGCACCTGCAGACTACTTTCTTTTTTTTTTTTAAAGGTAAAATTGTTATTTTAATATTGCTCAAAGGTAATTCTTTACTTATTGCTCAAGAGATTCAGAAAACTATAAACAGAGACTTAAACAGTATTTTTTTTTTTTTAAAGTTCCCAGCAAGTTGTGAATTCTGTAAAATCAAACAACTGTATAAATCTGCAGGTGCTGTATAACATTTAAACGAACATATTCTAAAGATTAAGATGAAAGAATGTTTTGTTTTCGATTTTGTACAAACAGTTATGAAAATGAGTTGACGTACTGTGCATGTAGAGACAACGATATATGGTATTTTCTGAGCCAAACTAAAGCTTTTGTTATTATTACTTTCTTTATTATACCATTTTATATTTCACTGTATGCATACTTCTTAGTTTTCCAAGTATTAGGCTTAATATATGTAGTATTTCTAAATATGTAACTTTTTTGATTAAAGTAAATACGTAATGGTAAATTTATTGACATTTCTTTTACAGGAACTTTCAGATTATCAAGATAAAGAGAGCCTTATTCGATTAGCTTTAGTTCGAAATTTGGCAAGATCTTTTGTATTAGAAACTGAAGATTCAGAATCAGAAGATGAATTTTGACATTAATTGCATTTTGTACATTTTCAATTCTATTTTATACTTTTATATTAAATTATTTATAAAAATTTTCTGGTTTATATGTTGTTCATTTAATATGCATACATTACAGGAACATAGTAAATACATGTTTAAATATAAGGCAGCATGTCAGGATTTTCTTATAATGAAAAGGAGACTTTTTATAAATAGACTGCACAATGTTTATGCTTCAGTATCATCTAATATTTACACATTTTTTAAATTCACTCTTGCTGCTTGTCACTATGGTCAAATGTTGGTCATTCGTTTTTAAACAACTTCATGAATAAGCTAACCAAATGTTATGGATAATAAATGCAATGCAGTAAAACAGTTTTTTTTTAACAAAATTTGATTTACATTTTTTAAAACTGATTACTGAAACAATATTTTGGGCATATCTTCATTTAACGAACAAATTAAAAATTTCACAAACTTACTATTTGCAACACTGGATAGAGTGGAGAAAAAATCCTTTAAATGAAATTTGTAAGACGGTTGCAATATAGTTACTGATTTTTTTTGGTGAATTTTCAAAAATCATTCGATTTTTTTCAATTATTTAACATCTATGATTTTAAAATTTCAGCATCTAAAAATACATGTTACAAAGTTTTTACAGATTATAAAACTGTCCTTTTTTTAAAACAATAATGATAATAAATATATTGATTGAGCAATTTTCTGCATTTCTGTCATATATTTCTCTCGCCTTGCTTGCAAAGATATTAAGGTTATAGGAGTCTTTTGATATTTTATAAAATCTAGCAAAATTTTAATAATAAACTTGTTTCTTCTGTGATAATGTTATAATTGCAGTATATTTTTATTAAAAACTTTTACATATTTAAATTCATGATGCTGAATTTTCTAAAAAACCACAGTTTATGTATTCAATATAGGCATTTATGAATGGAGTGGTTGCAGATTATATTTCTGACTTAGTAATCAAAAAAACAAATGTTTATGATTGAAATTGGTTTTATTGTTTTTCAAAATATTCTCCATGAAGATCAATACACTTAAGCATGCGTTTGAACCAATTTTCAAAGCACTTTTTCCACTCCAAAACATTCATTTTGAATGCACCAAGCGCTTCTTCTGGTGTTGCAAATCGATTACCATGTAATTTATTTTTGATGTGCGGGAATAAAAAAAAGTCATTAGGTGCTAAGTCAGGGCTGTACGGTGGATGACTTATCAATTTGATGTTTTGACATGTCAAAAATTCCTTTGTTTGAGCCGATGTCGAAGAACTCGCATTGTCATGATGAAGAAAGGTTCTCTCTTTTAAAAATTTCTCCAATGACTTTTGTCAAACAAATGGCTGTGTATCATTTGGAATCGACCCTCCTGCATTGCTCTAATGCCACTGTTGCTTTGTGACCGGTAATGCCGAAGATACAGGCAACCATTTGCTTCGATCTGCTTCTTCTGTGATCAACTTTTATTGGATTTGACTCATCTTGGAAGACCCATACAGTCAACTGCTGTTTTGTTTCGGCTCGTATGCATAGATCCATGTTTTGTCACCTGTGTAGATGTTACACACAGCGTTTGATGCACCCTGAATGTATTTTTCCAAGATTTCCTTACACCAATCAACACAAGCCTTCTTTTGAGCATTTGTCAGATTTTGTGGGATCCAATGCAGACAAATCTTTTTTATGGCCAAATGTTTATATATCTTATTGATGCTAATCATACTAATGTCCAAAAATTCTCTCAAGGGATGCCACATGATCTTGCTTTATCAGTTCACGCACAGCATCGATATTTTCTGGCACAACAACTGATTTTGGATGACCTTCACGGAGTTTGTCCTAGAGCAAACTTGACCACGATTGAATTCATTATACCAGTTTTTTACAGTGCTGTAGGGTGGCACTTTATTGCTGTATAAGAATTAAATTCATCAAAGCACTTGTCTTGATTATCCACATCAAAAGTTATGAAAAATAATTGCACGAAAATGTTCATGAGTCAATTCCATTTTTTACCTGAGATGAATTTTTCAATTTACTGTAAAAACACAAATCATGCTAAAGTGTTCTTCAGAAGTTATGGTTAAAAATATCAAACTTTCGAATATTTCGAAACTTTTCATATGTAGGGCCCTAACAATGCTTACTATTGCCAAAGCCAGAAATATAAGTAGCAACCCTCATACACACAATTTTTTAAAATTATACTTCTTTTAATGCACTTCTGTAGGTGAGTTTTCCAGATTAAATCCATCAAGCCATTCATTTCTTGGAATCGATGAAAAAATGCATTTATATACTCATCAGTCTCATTTTCAGAATGAAGACAATGTCCACATAAGTTCTTTTTTAGATTATAAAATAGCCAGATGAGGGTGGATGTTCTTTCATTTTGATGTATTTTTGTTCAACAAAGTCAACTGTCAATCTTGCTGAATGAGAAGATGCATTGTCATTGTAACATTCACTTCTTGAAGAATTTCTAGAAGACACTGGCATACCAATTAGCTGTGACTATCTTCTGTCCTTCCAGCTTGATGGCTTTGACTAGTCCTTTACTTCTGAAGAAAATGGCATACATTACTTTTTTCATGGCATGCTGTCTTTTCATCATTGTGGGCATGGGATCTTCTTCAAAGACTCATACTTTCTTTACATGTTGGAATGTCAAAAAATGGTATGTGCATTTCATCACCAGTTACGATTTTAGAAATAATGCAGTGGCTACCATTTTTAACTAATTTAAGGGTTTCTTTACTGATTCTGACATGCTTCTATTTTTGGTGCTCAATTAAATTATGGGGAGCTCAACGGTAAACTAGTTTTTTCATATGAAATTCTCCATGGATAATTTTATGTATGGTGGCAGATCCAATGTTAATTTCCTTCTGTATTACTTGGTCGATGCAGAGATTATCATTGATCAACATTTTCCACATGACGAACACGTCCGGGATTACAGCCTTGCTGTATGTTTTTCGTACTTGCAATCTCTGTAAAATTTTGTAAACCATCTGAATAGAGGAGCAAAAAATGAACCTTCATCCCCCCCCCCCACACACAATAAAATGACTATGATTTCGCACCAACTCCATTTTTCGTAAAAACTGGAAAAGTCAAGGAATTAACGTTGGAAGCCAATCACTTTCTTGGCCTCGTGTTAGCATCACTCCGGCAGGTGGCATACAGCCAATTCTTGCAGCTCCAAACAGATTGTCTTTTAGAAAGGCAAATCAAGTTTCCACCAACTTTGGTTCTTAGTAACCCCTAAAATCAAAATATTCACATGTGCTTGTGCAGTGCATGTTGAACTAAAGAAAATATGTATTCTTTTCTTGTATCAAACAAAATCGGTTTAATCCTAATATAGCGGTACCATGGAGGTAGCCTCGGTGTACGGCACATACGGGATTTGGCGACATTATGATGAGCAGCAAACAGGCCATTTTGGTGTGGGCGGCAATTTTCAAAATCGTGCCAAGACCATAGCGTATAGTAGGATTTTACCGCAAAATCTTTTAAATACTTTTTTTTTTCTTTTTAAGAAATGCCTTATTTGTCATTTTGCAGTAAAATAAAAAAATAGTAATCAGTCATCTAGGCTAACCATTTAATACAACTCCATTCGCGAAAATATCGTTGATTATTGTAATTCAGTTTTTTGATTATTTTAATGTTATTCATATCATTTAATGATGCTTCTTCCCCTTAAACTTATTTATTATTAGTAAATAATACTTTCAAATTTCAGGAAATTTTCTCTGGCATAATCTTGAAACTAATTCTAGCAGTATGATGACATAACATCACGGAATTCAATGCACATATTTTTTGCTTATGTATTCAGCTAAATAAACATAAAATACCTAAATTTATTAAAAAATATCATTAAATAGATTTCTTTCTTTCATTTAGCTGAAAAATGTCATAAAAAAAGATCCATATTGAGCAGATTCTAATCTCAATTCTTCAGTGGAGAAAAAAACTCCTATTGTAATAGTAATCTTTGAGGATAATATATAAGTCATATCTAATTGGCAAATTTTTGTGCTTTCAAGTGGTACCATAATTAATTTACCTCTTAGATTACCTCTTAAATTACGTGAATAGACTGACATTTTCTTAAAACATACCTGGAAAAGTTGGGGAATTTCATTCTGCTGTTTGAGTGGCAACCCTGTAAATTGCTTGCAATAGTGCAATAAAAAATCGCCTACTATGCTGAAAACTGTTCATATTTGAAATTTTAACTTAATTTTTTTCTGCCACATATCGTTTGCACATATCGAAAAAAATTTCAGAGTAACCTCCATAAAGTTTACTAATTTAGTGAATAAGTCGGGCATGTGAGACAGCCACATGTCTGCAATATTTATTATGACACTGCACAAACTGGGCTGAATAAGATTAAACTTAGTAAAAAATATATATTGGATATCTTCGAAAAAAATCTGAAAATTAAACAGTTTTTAACAAAAGAAATTACTGCAATTAAGGATGGAACATGAGATCCTAGACCACAAACCTCAAAAATGATTTGAGATTTAAAATCTCATGATTTGAGATTAAATTTTTAATCACAAATTATAGTGCTTTTTTTCATCATTCAAGTTAGAACTTAAAAACGTGTTTAATTTAAAACTTTCGAAGGATTAACGTTATTGGTGTTCAACAGAAGCATGCAAGACATGGATCACAAATATCACCTTTTAAGTTTTTTGGAGAGAATTGAATCCAGCATTTCATGATTGCTTTTGTTAAAACGATTCTGAGAAAATGTAAAAAATTTGAACTGTTTTCATATTTTGTGAAATTATATTGAGGAAATGAGCTTTAAGATTCTAGAGTTTTAATTATATATTTCTTTTACTACATTTATTTGTAATCCAAAAAATATAAGCATATTTCTAAAAACTATTCTTAGATCTTAACTGTAGTAAAAAATTCTTATAAGAAAGATTCGAGAGATTTGACAAACTTTCAGGATTCAGATGTTATCCATCCAATCCTAATTGCAATAAAATTTAATTATTTGTATGTACACAGTTTCATTATTAAAGCATATTTTGAACCTGAATTAAGTCAACCAATTAACTTATTTTAATTGATTCATTTGACAATTAATTACAGCAACGTTATAAAAATCCCTTTATTTTCCCTCTTAAGTAAGTATTTCTTAAATACCACTTAATAATATTCTAATTATAACATTCTTTTCTGATAAAGTCTTGATGACTTCAAGAAAAATAATGCATAAATAGTGATAGTTAACTGAAATTTCAAAGTCTATGATAGAAATACATGTTTTTTACTATATGCGTATTGTTTAAAAGAGTGTTTTAAATACATATAATCTTTGGTATAGAATTTCCTTGATTTGTTTCACAAAGTATATAAAATTATCTGCTCATAAAAAAGTACAATAATTTGTAACTTTATTTACACTTTAAAATTCACATCAATAACACATTATTAAGGAAATTTTGGATTTGTATTTTTATGTGAAATATTTTTACTAAAATAAAATATCATTAATTTTAACTGCTATACCAAGTTATTATAGTTTACATTTTCATATGTTGAAAAATTCAAACTCATCTATATTCTGTCTATTATTTATTAACTGATTGCAGATACATCTTCTTGCTCTACTTTTTCAACAATATTAGTCCTAAATTGTGACCACAGATGTTTCTCTCTTTCAAATTCTGTATTTTTCAACCATTGTTCATAAAACGCACAAAATTTTTTATATTCTTCATTGAGGTCTTCTCTTTGATATTTCTTAGGTATATCCTTATTGTGCTCCTATAAAAATCATGTAAATTATTTTTTTCATAAGCTACAAAAAATACATACAGAAAACATAATAAATTAATTTTTGTTGTACAAAGGTACAGTAAACCTTTGCTGAATTTGATTTAAATATACATGTCAATAGTCTCCATTTGATTTATCCAAGGTCAGAACTTCAATTATATGTGGTATGTTGCAAAGTGTCTGCCGCATTGCATTAGTCCTCTTTAATATCTCATTTAAAAATTCATTCATTAATAAAGTCAAACATTACTTAAAACAGCAAAATCTGAGCTTTAAATTTCTCTTAATTCTCAAGAATGCTCAAGGACTGAAGTCCTCATGACATTTCATTCAAATGTAGAATTTTATTTTTTCCATTGAACACAACTTTCTTAATCCAACAAAAAAGACTATTATGTCTAGCATAAGTGGCAAAAATTTTCAGATGTGGAAGAAGGAGAAATTAAATGATGAGTTGAGAATGATAATTGTGAAATGAAAAATCAGATAATCTTATAACACCGACCAATGGTGAAATCAGTGATAAGAGCCTTTACAAGAAATTAAATGAATAGTTAGGAAAGGCACTGGAACTCTGTGATTTTGCACTCTTTACCGCAAATTGTTTAAAGAATTGTGTAAGACATTCACCATTCAAGCAAAGATCACCAGCTATTAAAAAAAAAAGTATCATGTACTTGCTTATTAAGCAGTAATAGAAATCCTTTCAATTAAGATTTGTTTCATTTTCTCCTTTTAATTTCAATAACATTTATATATACTTTCTTAATCTAAACTTTATTTAACCTGTTCTCCTTCCCCCCCAATGAAAGTTAATTAAATGCGGTTATGCCGTATGTGCAATGTGTTAGTGATGTAACTTCCACATTCAGCACTATACTTTGAAAACATTTTAATGTATGACATCAAAATATGGAAAAAGAGTACATAATACATTCAGACAGTTCCATTAATATTTTCCATGAAAAATATTAGTTTCTTGTAAGGTATTGATGTCAAGTAACTGAAAGATAAATTTATAATAATTTGAAAAAGTTATAAAATAAATGTTTATCTTATTTTCTTTACACAGCATACTGTATTGGCACTAATATAAGTTTTTTTCCCTCTTCTTAAAATGGTTTTTAAAAACCATTTTTATTTTATTCGCACAGCCTAGAATTTTCAAAAAGTACTATGACTCACTATTTGCCTTTACTTTTAAAGTGATAATTTAGATAATTATTAATGATTAGATAATTTAATAATGATTCTCACTGAATATGTTTATATATAAAACTCACAGATATGATAATCAACTTTTAAACAATTTCTTTTCCTTGTAAAACATTTTAAATAAGCTATGTCATCTTATATTTGGACCGATATGATTTTTTAAATGAAGGTAAAAGTGATAAATTTTTATTATAAATTTAAAGCTACATTTTATTTTACATTTCTTTCCATTTGCAAAACATTTTGAAATGATTTTTTCTAAAAATATATATATATATTAGTTACAGTAAACCAATTGCTTTTTTTGTCATACAAATGCCAAGGTAACCTCACAGTAATAACTCAATGTATACACAAGTTTGATAATAAAAAATTTTATAATTTTTTTAAAAATTGCATTTACAATAAAATTAGAATTAAAATGCTTTGGTTTATACCTTTAGTTTTTATCATAAACTTTTCCTTAAACCCTTTTGGGAAACATGTTGATGGAACCACTCTTTGAAAGTCTTTATTTCTTCTTAGTTTTTATAAAAAAATATTCCTTTCTCTGTTGCAATTAATTAATAATCTATAATAATCTTTTCTTATTTTTTCATTATAAGAAATGTTCTCATGAAAGGATCTGAAAATTAGTCTGTTTCAAAATAATGTATTTTATGCTAAGAATGGGTACAATAGTTGAAAGCTGTTTGATGTTGGAGAATTATTTCGAACATATTTAACAGGGATTTGTTTAAAGATATTTACCATGTGTCCGTGGGTTAGACCATTCCCTTACAGGGAGATCCAATAAAGCTCTTATCTGTTAGCATGAGATCTGATTATGAAATTTTTGCAGATGAGATAAATCTGATCATCAGTTTCTTTAAAAATAAAAGTCTAGTTTTAATGCTCGACATTTTATTATAAAATGCATATCAAACTTTAAAGCAATGTTTTATTTCAGAACAGTCTAATTTAAAAAAAAAATTCCCTTTGTGAAAATATATATAAAATAGACTTGCTGCAGTTGTAGTGTTTTTAAGAGCAATGACTTAAATTTGAAAAATTATAAATTAAATAAAATTTGATATTTATACAATAGAACAGATTAAGTGTACATATGTTAGTTAATGTTCAAAATGGAGAAGTTTGTCATCGAATTGTATATTGGACTGTGATGAAAAAATATTTTGGAATATTTTATCTGCTATTAAAGTAATTTTGCATTTTGATTTCAAACTGGTAATAAAAATTCTGAATCATATTCCAATTTTTCAGAAATTTGATTTTTTTTATCCCATGTTAGCTACATTAATGTTTTATTTTGTTTAATTACAGAATGCAATTGAAGAGTAAAAAATTTGATGAATAAAATTGAAAACATAAACAATGCATTGGAGATTTACACTAATTTTATAAATTATGAACTTCTAAATATGCCTTTTATTGTTTGCATTGAAGCAGTTATGTAAGGAGAACCTAGCATATGTCTGTAACTGTTAACCATTGTGTTCATTTCAATGAAAGCTAAAAATATATAATCAATCCCTATCCACATAAAATATAAAAATTATGAATATACAATTTAAGACATTTCAAAATACTAGGTTTGCTTCTTGGTCAGAAGCCTCAGTAGATGTATATGAGACAGAACAGCCAGAAGCTAATTCTTATAATAAAACTCTAAGAAAATCTCTAAGAAAAAGAACAAATTATTTTACTTCAGATAACACTTGGTTTCATGAAAAATAGTTTGTTTTTTTCAGAAGGGTAAGAAAAGTTTTAAACATATTTAAGCATTAAAAAAATTAATTTTAGATTAAAAACTTTGAATGCATCATGAAGGAAATTAAAAAGCAAACTAAAATTATTAAGTTGAAGAACTATCATTAAGCAGAAAATCTTGATGTAAATAAGCTGGGGGGGGGAGAATTAAGAAAATGAGAAAAATATACCAATGTAGATGAAATGTTAATGTAACCTTGTTACAAAAACCAATCATTATGCTGAGAGAATTCCATTACAATAATTGTTGCAAAATTTTTGCAACTGATAACAGTAAGTGGCAGATATCTTTTTTGCTGTTAAGTTCTGCAGAGTTTGGATAGAGAAAAATATGAGTGCAGCCAGCTTAAAATTATATAAGCCAAATTATTTTTTCAAACTAACAGAAAGCTGAAGGGCAGAGCAAGTGAGTGACAGAAGGAGTGGCGAGTTGAGGTAGACCTTCTTCAGCCAGTGCCTGAATGAAGTAAGACCAGATGATCCAGTAAAGAATACTGGACCTTGAATCTTTATGGCATTGATGGTATAATCTTTTTTCAACATTACAGTTCTCTTAATTAATGACAGAATGTCATTTAAAATTTTACTTGTGATGTTAATTCATTATTCTTGTTACATAACAAACATATACATTAAGGAGGCATAATAAATAACATTTCACTTGTTAGCAGATTCTGTTTTATTTAACATACCTTCTGATTAAAGGCAGTTATATGGGAGTAGGCTGTTTCTTGCCACGAATGGCTAAGTGGTAAAGTTGCTAAATGCTGGTAAATCTGAGTTAGGATTGTAGCAAACAGAATGGTTGCATGGTAGTTTTCATGGGACTTCGACATTACACATGATTTTTCCTGTGTAACGTGGAAATTTCCCTTAAAAAGTTCTCCATGAAGCATCCTTTCCCATAGGCAGAACCTAATATAATCTAAATCCATTTATAGGTAGGTTTATCATAATATATTTTCCTCAAAATGGAATAATTTTGAGAAAATAAACTTATTAGGATAAGTACCTATGATTGGAAAGGATAAATAAATTTGCTTTATTGTTAATCTTATTATTTCATTACTTCCTTTATTTTTACATTGTATATAAGAAAATTATGAAAATGCTATCGGTTAAAAAAATGTCAACACAAATTGCAATGAAACTGTGGGTGTTGCTTAAACATTAAGGCCATTTTTATATGCAACATGGGGGGGAGGGAGTATAAATAAAAAGAAGGGGAGAAGTTTTCAAAAGATTAATATTTGTGGGGCTGGGTTATTTAACTATTATCAGGTTGCTACTGCTAAGATTATTTTTTAAAATCTAAAGCGATAAAAGATGATGCCATAAAAATGTCTTACCTTATTAAAGATATTTTCTCGTACTTCCATTATAAATTTTTCAATTTTTTCCAACACATGTTCATTTGGTTTGATCTCATGTTCCTGCATGAATTTTAAAATATTTTCCAGATATGAAAAGTTGATGGTATGGCATCCATTGCGCACTAATGCACCAATTATTTCAATATTTGGAAAGAAACCCAATTCCTGCAAAATAAAAAAGTGTATATAAAATTTTTTTAAGGGAAAGTATGAAAATATTTCATTATACATACACACTGAAAATTGTTACAGACAAAAAAATGATGGGAAACAAGCTCGCAACAAGGAAGAAGAGCATTTTAGATATACCATTTAAATTTGTATTCAGTGATTAAACACTTATTATGAACAGTCAGATACAACATTGCAAAAAAATAATTCTCTAAACTTTTCAGATTTGTTTTCAAGAAAATATTAAAATTATATCAGATAGCAATATTTCTTGAAAATCTGACAGCCTTATCTTTATAGCCTTCCTCTTCTCCTTTTTTCTTCTATCTTTATGAACAAGACTTCCTTATCTTCAAAGACCCCAGTAATAATGGCACCCAGATTACTTCTAAGTTCATCTTTACATTTCACAAGGAAGTTATAATACACTGGTGTGCAAAAATTAAAGACGAGATGGTTTTTTCAATGTAACGTTGTGCAAAAGCTTTTCAAATCAACACCAATAATACCATAAGATGCCCAAGGCATAAGAACACAGGTAATGTAAGCAAAACTTCACAAAAAAGAAATCAAAAGGATAAAAAGGAAATTTATTGAAAACATAGCATGGGGTACAATGTGACAGAAATCGAAACATCCATATGACAGGTGTCCAGCAAGAAACATCCAGCTTTTAGTAGGAGATATGATCTCCCCTGATTGTTGTACAGCTTTCACATGTCTGTCCATGCTGAGTAGGAGGCTGTCAATGACTTGCAGAGGCATTGCTGCCCATTGCTCTTGTAACACCAATTGCAGCTCTAAAATTGCTACTGGCAATAAGTTATGTGCTGCCATGCATCTCCCTAGAAAGTCCCATACATGCTCGATCGGATTTAGATCCAGAGACTTTGCTAGACAATCTTTGCATTCAGTATCCTCACTCTCTAGTAGCTCTTCAAGAGCAACTGTGCGATGAGGTGGAGCGTTGTCGAGTTTGAAGAGGAACTGAGGACCATAGCACCTCTCAAAAGAGGTACATAAGGAAGGAGAACCTCATTAAATTAGCGGGCCCTGGTGACTAACCTTCTTGGAAGATGTGAAGGTCGGTATGCTTCTACAAACAAGATGAGATGAGTATTTCTTAAGTGCCACTCCTCCAAGCATAATGCTTGTCCAAACAAGAAAGAGCTCTGTGACCTCCAAACCAGTCCTTTTCGATGATGTTGGAGGGGTTATTGCATGTTCCTCACTCTCTCCAGATGTGTACATGTCTAGAATCACTACTCAGACTGCTCTCGTCTGTAAAAAATGCTCAACCCCATTGATTACCTGCCAAATTCTAGGGTTCCCTGCACCACAGAAAACACCTTCTCTGATGAGCAGGCATTAATGGTAGACACTGTACAGGATGTCGTGCAAACAGACCACCATTGTGTAGCCTTCTGGCCATGGTAAAATGTGATATCAGTCATCCAATCACCTTATTCATGTTCCATGTGTCTTGAGATTTTTCACATTGTCCACACCTCTTCTTTCTTGCTTGTAAGGCAATATACTGGTCATCTGCTGCCATGGTTGCTTGCAGACGACTACTGCTGAAACATAGGACAACTGTTCCTGTAGTTTAAAATGCTCTCCAAAGTTGTGAAATGATGCTGTGAACAATCCAAAACTCCAGAGGCACACTTTGACCTTCTTCAATCTTTCCAATGATCCAATCTTGGGTAAAATCATCCAGATGTCATCTAACAGAATGACTGTTCAACTTTTCACACTGAGGCAGCAACTCAACATCTTTTAAACTGATATACGTCATGGAATAGCTTCCCAGAAATGCTGAGCTCACACTGCCAGCAATCTTTGTACTCCTCCAACACTACCCCATTACGTCTATCTGCATATATACATACGTGCTACCATACCTAATCCTAGCCAAGCCAATCTCCTGATTGGTCTTTCAGTTTGTTATGCCTCTTTTTTCCACTGATAAGGTAATTTTTCAATTTTGACCTTAATTTTTGCACACCAGTTTAGATGCAGATGCCTTGCTTGGAGGCAAACATCCATGGCAAAAAGATCTGTGTATATGGTGAGATTGTTAAGGCATAATTTATCATGAGTTGTTAAAGGCAAATTTAATGATTACTGCAGATACAGCAGCTATGCAGAATGCAATAGAAACTCAAAAAAAAAAAAGTCATTCTTTTATATGACAATGCATAGTCACATACAGGATGGATGACTCAAGAAAAAATTCTTGAATTTGGATAGTCTGTTTTACCACACCCACCTTACTTCCAAGACCTTATAGGTTACCAGCTTTCCTATTACTTACAAAACATTTTAAACAGCCTTTCAATTCTGAGAACACAGTCAGTCAGACTGCTGAAAATTTGCTCCAGTCCAAATGAACTAAATTTTACAAAGAAACAATTAATAAGCCAAGAAGGAATTGGCAGGAAGATGGGAGAAGGTCATACATAATAGGGTAATTACATTATAAATTAACATAGTTCTCTTATTTAAAGAAAGCAAGATAAATGTCTGATAAAAAAATATAATGTGGACACCACATGACTTTGTTCCAGGGCCTACTAAATTATACACATTTTTTGCTGCACTTTAAAGTTACTTCATTAGAGATATTTCTCATTCAATCAATTCTATTCTCCCTCTGTGGCAAGGCAAAAATACATATAAACTCAAAACATGTTAATTAAAAATTGTAAAATACAGAAAAACCTACAATACCAAATACAGTTAATAACAGTTAAAGAAAAAGAATTTTTGCAATTAAAATTACAGTTTCTATGTGAAAACAAGGAATTCAACCAACAGGCAGAAAGACAAAATTTTCGTCAAACAAAATTTAAAAAGTTAAATTTTGGTCCAACTGTGCAAAAAGACACTGAAGTTAGTGTACCAACTGACTTAATTCACTATAACTAACTACTAAGAGTTTCAAATGTAAACAAATAACTGCCTTGTTTATAAATTTTATATATACAGCAGTATCTGCCAGTAAGGGACACCAATCGGACCAGATATTTTGTCCCTTATATAGAGGCATACATACTAAGAATATATAATTTAATTAGAAATTCAGATTGTAGCAAGCTTTAAATAAATGATATATAAATAAGTAACATAATGTTGCATTCTATGGGTTCATGGATTTGGAGTAATTGATGATAACACTTGATGAATCAAAACACAATTTATTCACCAGTATTACAGAAGACAGTTCCAAAGACACACAGTAATAAAAAATCTATGATAAACATGCTAAAACAATCAGCAACACAGCCTTCAGGCTACAATTGTGTTGTGAACCCAGCTGATCAATGGAGATAGTGATCCTTTGAACTCAGAACTAATTTTATTTTGTTAGTTTTCAAAATGTAGCTAGATGTTAAGCTGTGTCTTACCAAGTGTGTTATAACGTGTCATAATCATAATCACCCTCGTTATAAATAAAAGATTAAAATCTAAATTATTTTCAATTACACTCATAGAAGCTCAGAAGATCAAGAACCAGGTAAGATGTTTTATTGATATCTGTTTTGTTATATGGTACTGAACTACTGGGAGCTATAGTAATTGAAAATGGCACAACCAACCAAATTAGAGAAGTTAAAGGGTAAAAGTAGAACCATTTGAACTTCTTTAACTAAAATTGTAAATAAAATAAATGACATATTAAAAGAGGACAGTATTGATTATGATGATTTAGATGATTTAAAATATCAGTTAGAAGAAAAAGCTCATGGGACCTATCAGTTAGATTCTACCATAGAAAGCATTATAAGTGATGTAAAAAAGCTCGAAGTTGATGTTCTGACAAGCCAGGAATTTCGTGAAAAGATTATGGGTTCCAAATTGAAATAAGAAAAAGTACTTTATATGTAAATATGAAAATGAAAGTAAAATTGATGCATAAAATGAATCCTCTAGAATTTCTGAAGAAGGAGTAATCATTAATTATCCTAATGTCAAACTGGTGAAATTAAAAACAGAACCTTTCGACGGCAAATATAGGATTGCACATTATACAAGGATTGACATTACCACAAAATAATTAGCATTTAGCTAATGAACTATTAAAAGAATGATTTAGTAAAATCGAAATTATTGCATGATCACATGTAAACAAACTTTTAGGCTTAACTCCTGTGAAATCATGTTCAGACTTAAAGGAAGTGAGATAATTACATGACACAATTACTATTCAGATTAAAAGTCTCGAAAAACCTGGAGTAGAACTAAATAACTATGGTGGAATTCTTTTTGCTATTTTAGTAAAATTAATTCCTGAAGATATCATATAAGAATACAATCATTCTGTTATGAGTAATTTTGAACAATTCCAAGAAGACTCATGGAATTGTTCAAAATTACTCCAGTTTTTTAAAAAGGAAGTAGAAGCACGTGAGAAAATACTTTTACTTCACAAGACAGATGAAGCTGATAAAATTAAAATTTTGCATTTCAGGAAATATGAGAATTCTAAACGCCTAGAGCAGCAGCTTTAATTACTACCACAATTAAAAATGCATGTATATTTTGTTCTACAGATTAACATACAATTAATAAATGTCCTTTACTTATAAGTGAATGGAAAGCTAGTTTATTATGTCTCAGATATTGTTTTAATGGTCTAAAAAAATCTCGTGTTTCTAGATTTCGCTATGAGTGAATATGGTGCAAGAAGTGTGGTAAAAAACATAGTCATTATATTTGCAAGGAGAGACTGACTTATCGGGAAATGAAATAAACAAAATAAAGATAGATGACAGCGATATAAACCATACATCAAAATATTTCGTTTAGAGAGGGTTGCAACATATATTTGCAGACAGCCATAGGTGTGCTGACTAAGGGGACACAGGAAGTAAGAATTAAATATTTATTCAATAGAGGGAGTGAAAGAACTTTTATTGATAAACAGATATCTTGTAAATTAAAGTTGGAGGTGATAAGTCAGGAATGTTTAAATATTTTTGCTTTTGATTCAAAAGCTGAAAAAACAGTAATGAGTAATCGTGTGAAGGTAAACTTGAGAAGTGTTCATAATTCGAAGGAAATAATAACTTTAGAAGCTATCGAAACTCCGTGTATTTCCCAAGTTATAGTTATAGCACCAAGTAGCGAAATTAGTGATTATTGTAAGCAGATGAAAATACAAATGGCCAATGAATTAGATTCTGAAAACTTGAGAATATCATTGTTAATTTGTTCAGATTATTTCAGAACTATCGTTATTAGGAAAATAAAATGAATACCAAGATCATTAGTAGGAATGGGAACAAAACTTGGGTACGTGTTTAACAGATCTGATGCCTCACTCAGATCGAACTCTAGGGAAGTTAGAATAATGTAAACTATTGTTTGAAATGAAAACACAGAAGAAACGGAGATTTTAAAGAAAACATTTGATTTAGAAAGCTTGGGAATCATGTGCAATGATAATTTTAAACATGATAAGGTTTTAAGGGAATTCAAAAGCTCTATGAAAATAGTTAATGGTCACTATGAAGTCAGTCTTCAGTTAAATGGAGATGTTGCATTATTATCTGATAACTATGACATTGTCAAAGGATGTTTTCAAAAATTAGTTAATAAATTTAAGAGACATCCTTTCTTAATCAGTAAAAGGAAATCATTGTGAAGCGTGTTGCAGAAGGAATAGTCGAAAAGGTTGATTCCAGGATGTCTGAAAGTAAAACTAAATTTTATTATATGCATTCCCAAGCAGTAATTCGTGAAGATAAATTAACTACAAAAATGAGAATTGTTTTTGATGCATCCTCTAGTGTAATGAACTCTTTCCTTTAAAGACTGTCTGAACTCAGGTCCGAATTTAATGCCAGATTTGTTGGCCTTATTTCTGCAATTCAGACTGAATATGGTCACCTTGACAACTGATACTGAAAGCACATTCTTGCAGATATCTTTAGCACCAGAAGACATAGATGCTGTTAGATTTCTGTGGATTAAAGATGATATGAACATGGAACTCGAAATACTGAGAATGACATGGGTAAGTTTTGGACTAAGGTCAAGTCCATTCTTGCTAAATGCAACATAGAAACACAACTAAGTAAGTATGAAGGAGACTACCCAGTTGTCTTCTAAATCCTAAGTAACAAATTATATGATTATTATTGATGATCTTATCCATAGTTTGCAAGGTGAAGAAACTGCCTTTGAAGTATATCGGCAGATGAAGTTCATTTTAGGAGAAGCTGGATTTAACATGAGGAAATGGCAAACAAACATACATCTACTTCAAGATTGATTCAATGAAAACTGCTTTTGATAATTAGCCCTGTTAGATACTCAGTTATTGCTGGAATTCTGAGGAAGATTGCATAAGCATTGACAATGAAAAACTGATGACTACGAACAATGTATATGAATTGAAATCATCGAAAAGAGGTCTAATAAGAACTGTTGAAAAGCTGTTTGATCCAATTGGAGTTATTTCTCCATTCACAGTTAGGGCGAAAATGATACTTCAATCAAAATGGAAGAGAAGAATGAAATGAGATGAATCCTTACTACCGGATTTGGCAAAAACATATCAAGATTGGTGTGAAGAACTGCATTACTTGAACGAAGTGACATCATAACGGTATTTATTTCAACTAAAAGAAAATGATGAATTAACTCATTTGCAACTTCATTGTTTTGTAGATGCAAGCAAAACAGCCTATGAATATGCAATTTATTTACGTTACAGCAATTTAGTTGGAAACTCTAGTTCGGTTTTAGTAGCCTCAAAATCAAGCGTTGTACCAGTGCATGAAATTACAATACAAAGGCTGGAACTTCTTGCAGCGCTTGTACGAGCTAGATTATTTCAGTACATTTGAAACAACTTGGAACTTGTGAAGGATACTAAATTTGATTTCTGGTCCGAATCAATGATTATTCTTCATTGGATCAAGGGCAATTTTCGAAAACGGAAAGTACTTGTAAAAAACAGAGTTGAAGAAATAAGAACTCTTTCTAATTCAGATTGGTGGAATCACTGTTCTGGAAAAGAAAACCCCGTGGACTTAATGCTCAGAGGAGACAACTTAATTGCTCTTAAGGACAAGGAACTTTGGTGAAATGGATCACCTTGGATAAGGAAAGATGAAGACCACTGGCCTCAATAACATAACAAAATTTCTGATTCGTTTGAAGCTGAAGCTGAATCTGAATCTGAAATAGAAAATTCTACTACTTTTTTTTTGTAGAAACTGAATCCAAAACTCTTTTTGACATACGGAAATTCAGCAAACTTAGCAACGTATTATGAATCACAGCTTGGATCCAGAGATTTATTTACAATGTGAAGAATTCACACGATAAGAGACATGGGTGTTTAACAATAGAAGAACTACAATTGGCTGAAGAGTATTGAATCAAAGGAACACAGATGGAGTGGTTACCATAAGAATATTTGGCTTTAACTAAAGGAAGACCATTGTCAGCAAATTCAATCATTAGGCAATTTAACCCTTTTCTAGATGAAAGAGGAATAATTTTAATCAGAGGACACTTTCAATATGCTAATAACTAATATTTCGCACCAAGAAGCACATCCAGGCTTGTTGCTAAGCATTTGTCACGTGTCTGATCTTATCATTAAGGACTGCCATGAAAGAGTAAAACATGGAGGTATAACAGAAACAACTAATTGATCTTAGAGAGAAAACATGGATTTAAAGGGCCACACAAAGAATTAAGAGTATTATGCATAAATGCCCTTTATGCGAGAAATTTTGAATGAAGCCAGTGACCAAGATCCCTGCACCACTGCCAGCTGAGAAAATATCAGAAGCATGTCCTTTTCAAATGACTGGATTGGATTACTTAGGACTATTACATGTTAAAAATAAAAATATATAAGACATATGTACTCCTCTTCACTTGTGCTGTAACTAGAGTGATACATTTCGAATTGACTCTTGACTTAAGCACTCAGACATTTCTACAAGCTTTTTGAAAATTTGTTGGAAGAAGAGGCACCTGCAGTGTAATCAATACTAATAATGCAGAGACATTCCACAAGGCAAACCGAGAACTGAATCTGCTGTGGAAAATCATGAGATGGGAAGGAGCGCAAAATTTATTTGGGAAGTTATCTATCAAATGGAAATTGATCATTGAACAAGCTGCCTGGTAGGGCGGTTTTTAGGAATGCTTAGTGAGGTTAGTTAAGATGTCTCTGCAGAGAATATTATGAAGAGCATCAGTTTCATTTTAAGAACTGGGAGTTATATTGATAGACACAGAGGCAGTAATCAACTCTAGGTCTCTCACTTATGTTTTCAGTGATCCAGATGAAACAGAACCACTAACACCTGGACATTTCTTGATTGGACATCGATTATTGACTCTTCCTCAACCGACTAAAGGAATTAAAGGAATTCCTTCGTCTGAATCCCAACTTTTGAAGATGAGAAGATACCAAGAAGATTTATTTAATCGAATTTGGAAAAGATGGAAGGCATCATATATTCTTGAGCTTAGGTCAGCTCACCAAAAACGATCAGTAAACCGGCCGACAGAACTTCGAGAGAACACTGTGGACCATTTCTGACCCCCCCCACAAAAACCACTGTTGCCTAATAGTGTGATTTGGTGCCAATAGTGTACAAGCATAATGAATATCAGAGCAACATGAAAAACTATGACGTGCAATTTAATTTTTTATATATTATATTATTAATATTCAGAATTTGAATTTTATAATTCTAATCAAATAAAGATCTGTCTTTCCCTTTAAGCTTCCACCAGAGTGACTGATGCAAGTTTGGTGGCATCGCTCCCAACTTTTACCCTAAAAAACATTTTATAATCGGATAAGATGTTTTAATTTCACATGAAAAAGGCATATGAAACACATGGGATTTTATGTATAATATACACATTTTTAGTAGCCGTTTTTATCTGAACGCACATACCACACAGATCTCTTGAAAAAAAGTCAGACATAGAATGTAATGACACAGAACATAGGAAACATGGGCATTTTCCCTATGATGAAATTTATGATTCTGATGTGACTATCATAAAAATTCTCAAACATTAATCTTCCTCTTACTAAGGTACAGATGTATAATTAATATGCACAGAAGTTCAAATATTCAGTCCTTTCAATAAAATTCATCTCATTTTCTAGCTACCCATTCAGTCTAGCTATTCACTGCCAATTATTCTATTTATTGATACTTACTTCCATTTCTCCTAAGAAGATAGATGCTTGATTATAAGTATGGCATCCTAATGCAAGTACACCAAATGTTATAACATCAGGAGTAAGTCCATGCCTTGTAATTAGTTCCAAAACATTCTATAAAATAAATAATTATAGATTCATTCTATGAAATAAACATTTATAAATCATATTTTCTCTGAAATGCCTGTATTGTCTCAAAAGAATTTTACCAAATTCTTTTGAAAAATTACAGATATTGCAAAGACTAATATTTTATATGTGATAATTAAATATAGATAAGAAAAGAAATGATAATCTAATAATATTACAAAATAAAATGTATTATCATAATACAGTTATTGTTAATGTTCTCAAGTTTAAGCATCTCCTAAATGAGGACTCCAGAAGTACAGAAAACTTGATTTTGCTAAATTAAAAGAATAAAGTATGACATCAGGCAGCTTCATTGTTTTAGATAATATCACATATAGTTTTACAAAATGTAACAGTAAAAATGCTTCTTTCTCACTCCCTTTGTCTTATATCTTTCGCAACAACATAAAAGTTACATACAGGAGGCACTGAAGTTTAAATATGGCTTTCTGAAGATGTACTATGGTCTCCAAACATAGTTTCCTGTTTCAGCTGATGGACCGATAACCAAAACATTGTACACAAGAATATTCAGCAGAAAATACTTTAAAGTCATGCTAGTTTTCATTTGAAATTACAATAAGGAAATTTTTTTAAGACAAATTCAGTATTGTGCTACCAGACTCAATCAGAAATCTCAAGTCACTCAAATGTCTTTCAGCTCAGCTGGAAAGAATTAGTCTCTTATTCACGTCTAAAATGAACCAGCAGATCAAAAATATGGCCAAAGATATTTGTTTCCATGGCAATGGATATAGATGAATTGGACATGAAGAATGCTGCTTAGAAGAGCATGAAAATTAACTTACCACAGAACTGCAAGCCATGCTTGAGCAGGAACACTTAGAAATCCAGGGAAGAACACCAAGGGACCACTGCTCATTGCAAATATCAAACATTTTCTTATAAAGTAGGAAAAGATCCAAGCCTCAGGTCACTCAAGCTAAAGTAAACACCATAGCAGATCTACCATAGACAATTTCTTGAAACTTTATTTGCTCAATAATCAAAGTCAGATGTTCAAGAAGGTCAAGAGCTGCTAAATTTTCTCTTGTTAATGGAAGACATGGAAGATTCATAAGGCCTATATATATGAATAAAGTCTGTATATCTTTTATAACTAATAAAACTGAAATTTCTAGCATTTTTACAACTGTTAGTACTTACATTATTCTGAAAAATCTGTTTATGATGTTATGGAATTTTAGCTCAGACTAGATAATATAGTATAATTGTTTGACAGTAACTTACAAGAAAAAGCATGCAGCATAATCAGCATCAACCTGGAAGGGATTGTATTTTTTATATAATATAAAAATGCATAATGAATGAAAAATACGTTGAAGACATACTGTACAACTCACTATAGCCATGAGAAATATCGAGGCAATGGCATTATTATGTGAATATAAATTTGTACCTCGTTTAAAATCTTCTCTCCATTATGATGCAGCTGGATGAACTGATAGATATTATTGGCTTGACTCTTTTGATAGCAATGACTTATGTTATTAAATTTTCAGCACAAGAATTTTTTTCAAAAATTTTATAAAGATAATTACTTGAAGAGAAGCTTTTGAGCTTATTAATGAATACATAAATGAGCATGAATTATCTTGAGATTTATCATTTGCATATTTACACAGACAGCAAAATCAGTACTGTGCTTGAATAAAGCAGTTATATCATAAGTAATTAAGTATACACACTGAATGTTCTCATTTCTGTTTTCAACCCCATGCACTCATGGTAAAATGAATATATACATCAAAGAAAATTATAACAACATTGACAAAATTTATAAATTTTTTATTAAAACTAGAAAATTGAATTCAAGATTATTTATTTTCTTATATGACAAATTTTATAGCAACTATTAAAACTTGCTTTTATATTCAGAAGTATGTTGTTGTCTCGAAGAAAAACCTCAAGCTAAGTTTTTTAGCTAAAAAAATAGATTAGAATGTTTTCAAAGAAAAGTAAATATGAGTATACTCTAAAATTATACAATGAAATGTTATGTTTTTTGACCTACTCAAAGGATTATTCCTTTTAATTCTTTTTGGTACTTTAATCAAATACAGTTATATTGTTTTCTGACATTAACTTGAGTTAATTTTAAATGAAAGTTTAGAAATATTAGGATCTGGATTACAATGGGAATATCAGGAGTGTATTTTTTATTCTTCAAGTCTTTATTCTTATTTCTGAGTATCATATAGCAGCTTTTAGAATTACTGATTCTAGTTATGGTTCAAGATTTCATATAGTTATACGATTTCACTTGATTATTGGAACATTGTTTTTATTTGCCATTTAGATTCACTCTGTGAAAGGAACTTTTTTCCAAAAGATATCATTTTAAAATTGAGATTACTGCTTCATAATGAGATTTCGCTGATTTACTGTGATTATTTTTATTTTTGGTAGCATATTGATAAGAGGCATGAATTTCAGTCAGTTTGGTTATGAATTAAATGGAAAAGGTGAACACAATTATTATATGTATATTATTGTAATTGATTACATACATATTTTTTTGGTTTGATTTGATGTTATATAAGGTAAAATTTAATACAGGAACAAGTTTTTCATTTGAATATGGTTTTGATTTAAAATCAGTGACACAGAATATATTTTCTTATCAGTTTTTTATAATAATTTTGATTCTGATTATAAATGTAGAAATTTATTGAAGAAGTAAAAGGCACATGCAGTTTAGAATAAGTTAAAAATAAAATAAAATGTCTAGGTCAACAAACTAAAATCACATTTAAACTTTAGTAAAATAGAAGCTTTTGCAGACAACTCATCATCTTTATCAACTGCAGCTGGAAAGAATGGCTCGATTAAGGTCGCTCTCTCTCTCTTATTGTTTTCTATAAGGCTGCTCTACTTCTCAGAATTGATGTTCAGATGTATGGTTGTTGATGAATTTTGCATTATTGAGTCTGGATTGAGTATTACTCAATACTGAGTCTGGATGCTCGAAAGAGTATTTAACCAAAGGTATGCTATTTTCATCGATGTACTGGTTGGCAGGGAGTTTGCAAATGTACTTTTTATGCTCAACAATTCTTAATTTTCCAGATGTTCAACAGATATATTGAGTTTCTGAGCTTTCATCTTCATTGGGACAGTGTACTCAACTGATGCATGTGTTGTGGTGGTGTCTGAATTGCTGGGACAGTAGGGGGAATATTTCAATTAATTTGCTTCTATTCAATTTTTGTGTCAGTTGTAACATTACTTTCTCTTTAGAAATAATTCCAGAATTTTTTCTGTTCATTTTCTTGATAACCTTTTCAACAAAATCAGGAGGACAACCATTGTTTGTTGCAGTTTCTAGGATATATTTACATTCGTTTTCATAAATTTGGGTGTAGAACAGAGTATTTTAATCCAACTTAAATAAAAATAGAAAACAGAATAAACTGAAAAAGAATCATATATCAGATTATTGCAGAGTTCAAATTAGTTTCTGGTAGATTCTGTCTTCAGTTCTTAGGATCAGGAGATCAAGAAATTAAGTGATATTATTGATTTCTCTATTAATTGCTACATTGATGATACCATTGTTCTACTGCAAAACACAGAAGACAATCTCAAAGCCCCATTTTTATATATTTCAGGAAACTTCTCTAAACTACAGTTTATGAAAGTGAATCTCAAGCAAAAACTTCCTAAGTAATTGGTCCCAATATTAACATGTTTACCACTGACATTATATATTTTGTTTCTGCCTGTCCTTTTCATTTTAATCTCAAATAATTTTGGTGAAACCTTGATTGAAAACCAAAAATGTCATCCAAATTTATTACCAAATGAAGCCTTCTATCTTATTTGCAATTTTTGCAATTTTAGAGTATTTACAGGCAACAGGTACACATACAAAGAGCAAGAGAGTTTCTTTATGGGAGCAACTATGTCATCCATTTTGACTGAATTTATATGCAACATATGAACCCATTTTTTTTTTTGGAAGAGGTATGTTGATGATATCTTTGTTCTATGTCTAACTTCCTTAATCTACAGTTTATGATTAAAAGAAAAGTTAATAACGGAATTCAATTTCTTGACCTCCTAATCTTAAGAACTGGTGACATTCTTCAGAGAACCAAATGACTGACACACAACGACCGATAACCCAGCAATAATTTTGTATGATTTCTTTCATTTCATCCTCAAAAAAGCAGCTGGTTTTTATTTTGATTTAAAACAAGTAATTCATTCTACACCATTTCAAATGAATTGTATCATTCTGAGCAATGTGGAATTACAAACTGCCATTTAATACAAGCATATATGGATCAATGACTGTATCAAACAGTTCATAGATACCATACCATAGTTGGTAATTTCTGCCATTAAGTCAAAAGAAAATGTAACACATTATAATATTTATTCCCTCATTTATACAGATGTATTTGTTAGGTAATAAAAAATATTTAAAAACAATGCATCACAACTTACACGGGCAGAAACAGTTTCTTTCCTAAAATTTCTTCTTTTGATAAGAATATTGAAAAAACCAGTGTCAGGAGCAACTTTGTATGCATCAAGTAAAGTCAGAAGTTTTTCTTCATATTCAATTTTAGGTGGTAAACTTTCAAGTAATAAGGTAAATGTCTTGATATTAGGTTTCAATTTATTCTTTGACATAGATTTTAGAAATTCTTCCATACCTCCTAAAAGAGATAATCTAAAAGAAGAAAGAAAAATAATACAACTATATTACGTTTTGGTATCATGTATATTAATCTCAATAAATTAAGAAGCTACATTAAGAGAATAAATAAGTGCAATATTTGTGTTAGTGCTTAGCTCTGTTGGATTGAAACTTTAACCAAATGCTGGCCAGATATACTCGTTTTGGGGGAAGGATATTTAAAAGAATATTGTTTTAAACAGCTTTTAAATACACAAAACACAACTCAGTTTCTGATCACAACAATTTACTATTAAACCACATAAATACTATTTTTTTTTTAAATAGCAGTGAAGATTTGCAAAAACAATAAACAATTTTTATTATGCCAGCTGCTCTTTTATTTCATTAATGAATCAAAAGAATAATGGAATAATCATTACAAATTCAGATATGAAATTTTTCATCTTGCAGTCACAGAAAAATTCTCACAATTCTTCAGATTTAAAGTATATATATATATACATACATATATATATAAGGAGATCTAAAATTAATAAAAATATTTTTGTAAGTGTAGGAGAACATGTTTATTACCTAGAACACATACAACTTTTCTGTGATGAGCATCTACATTATAAGAATAATCAGCTAGGTTTTAAGACAGCAACTACTTTTTTGACTATGCTGCACTTTCTATTTTAAAGAATAAATGTGAAAACATGCACATGTGAATACAAACAACTGTTTTTTGTACCTGTAATATTTGGTTTGTTTAGTTGTGCCAAAATAAAAGCAGTCCTTCAAGTCTTTTACATTATAAGCCTACATATGCCAAAAAAATTTCTATAGAAAGATACACACAACAAGGCACTACTTGTTGTACTTGATTTGATATTTATTTATCTGAAGTCATGTGGAGATGTCAGAATAAACACAAAAATCCACCAACAGATCTTAGAGAATATTGTTTTTCATTGACCAATTTCAAATTTAATGCGTTGCTCCTTTTTCTTACAGCAGTGTTCTTGATTTCTAAGTAACTATTACCAATAAAAAATTTTAAAGTATGTAATTCTATTTCAGTTCTTTGTCTATTGAAATAAACAACCTAAGTGACATTAACACCATTTTGTTCTACAAAAGGAAAGATAAAAATCTTTTTAAAACTTAATAACCAATGCATTTGTAAGACGGCAAAACTCTTCAGCAGTACCATACTGGTCTAAACATAAGACGGCCTTATATGTAAGATAAATATTAACTTTTTAAGGTATTTCACAAGGAATAAAAGGGGCTTGTATATAAAATGTCAGGAAAGACATATTACTACACAGTTCTTAAATGTTTAGACTGTGAAAGGCATGTCAAAGGAAAACACATCATCTAGTAGAACCATTTAACATAATTAAACCAATGTTGTATCATCATAGTTTAAATTATAAGTTACTTTCTTGTATTAAATTTCTAAGAAATATTTTGGATATGTATTTTTAAGTATTGCGATAACATTCAGTTATATACAATCAATAAATGGAAAGAAGTAATTGTTTTAATTAAAAACTTACTTATCATAAGGAGTATTAATATTTGAAAGTTCCAAAATTTCAGGGCCATTAACTGGTCTTAATGCAAGTAAACTTGGAAAAATACTTTGCATTTTTAATTCTAAATCATTTTTATTTGAAACAGTTTTTAGTCTAATATTTAATGTTTCTTCAGTTGCTGTATCTAATGTTTCTTCAGTTGCTGTATCTAATGTTTCTTCAGTTGCTTCAGTTATGTATTCAGCACTACGATCATGAAAATGCTCTGCTTTGCCTTCAGTACTTTGTTTGTGAAGACCTGTTCTGTAGTCAGTGCTTTGATTATGGATTTGCTCTCTTTTGTAATTAATACTTTGATCATGAGGACATTCTGCTTGGCACTCAGTACTTTGATTTTGATGATGCTGTGCTTTATCATTATTTATAGAACTGTCTCCACTAACTAAGTGCAGTATTGGCTCTTTTGATACACTTTCTTTTGTTATAAATCCGTATGGCCGTTTTGAGTAACTACTCCAGTGCTGCAACAAAAGACAAGATATTTCCTCAGGTCCAATACTACAATCCCTGACTGTTCTAAGCAACAAATTATATGAAAATAGATTTGGTACGCACTTCCTTGCTTTCATTTTTCGCCAAACCTGAAATACCCAAAATAGTTTTTTTTTAGTATCATATAAATAAATATCATAAACAAATCATCAAAGCATGATATTTAAAAGAAACACAGTTATAGATAAACTAAAAGATACTAAATTATGAAACAATAATACAAGACAACTAACCACGAGATGAAAAGTAACACTCTAAACTTCTTGCCTCGCTCCACAAAGAAAAAAAAGAAACAAAATTTTATCAGAAGCACTCTCATGGGCCTAAATTATTAGTAAAGGGTTTGAAAATAAAATATTTAAACTACGATTTATTTCTCTTCTGTTTTTGGTAATTCAAAATATAATAATCACCTTCTTATTGAAATTCATTTCTAATAGCTGTTGCAAGTGACTAAACTTAAAGAATTTATACAATAACTTTCTCTCATATTTTAACGGTAACAATTTCAATTACATATTTCAGAAAAATACTGGAATATGGTTTCCTACCAAAAAAATATGTTGTTCCATTACAATAACGTGTTAAGTTAATAATACCTATATTAATGAATAGAAAGGTGGTTATAAAGTTTTGCAATCATTTTATTGAGAATTAACCATTAATACATACTTTTAAATCAATAATAGCATATAATCTATCTCAATTTTTCATTTACAGTTAATCATCTTTTTTTTTTTTTTTAGGAACTACCAATTATAGGAAATTTGATAACTTTTCCACATCATCTCTCTCTCTCTCTCTCTTTTTTTTAACTCAGACACTAATAACAAAGATAAAAAAAATATAAAATTACTTGTGCATTACTGGTACAAGGCCATCACATATGAAATATCCATCTTCTTTATGACAAAATAAAGCATTCAAATTACCGTCCATATTAATTTTATCCATTTTCCTTAACTCTTTAACAGTCACTCTCTATTCAATATCATGGAAGAGGTATTTATTCCTATTTTCTGCACTTTTGATATTAGAATGCTGAAACCTTAGACAAGTTACAAACTGAGTAGGTCAAAAAACAAATCATATATCATGGTTGGCAAAAAGTCCTATGTTCCATATTTCATCAGAAAAAACTAGACACAGGGTGTTTTTATTTATAAAGAAGAGTTTGCTGGCTATTTGTTTTCTGTAAATTGTGGAAATAAATGAAAAAAATTTAGGACAAAGTTTTTAGAAGTTGGTCATAATTTTACTGTATTCAGCAGTGGTTGAAATAAGTGAATTTTTTATATTACTGATACTGAATCTGATGACAGCATTAATGGAGCTGTATTATCATTTTGCTTGCTTACAATATTTTTGATGCATAATTACTAAAGATTCTAAATCAATAAAAATATTTAAAATAACATCCTTTAGCAAAAATTAAGCTGTACATGGAAAAGCCAAAAGTTAACAGTGAAATTCCTGGGTATTTATTTTTACATGAAATTTAATATTTGCAAACATCAGCTGCATTACCCCCCCTAAAAATAATAGCATATTTCACATGAAAATTTAATTTTTGTTTCAGGTCCTCACAGCATATTGATTGCAGATGGCCATTTATTTTCCAATTAAAATTTTCTGACATTATTTCAGTCCTTTCAATACATAAATTATTATTTTAGTAGCAAGAATGAACATCACAATTTCAGAATTTATTGCATCTTTGGTGAAAGGTTACTTCAGTAAATATTTTGAATTTTATTTCAATTTAATTACATCAGTATTTAACTACTTTCCTGTCCTTTTTACTTCCTTGCACGAAGTGAAAAAGAAATATTGTAATCGCGAAAAATTTTGGGTATCAAAATAATAAATATCCATTTTGACTGCTACAGAATGCAATTTAACGATGTTTTTGCATGACATCTGTATTTTAAAGGACTCTTTTCCGCCCAAAAAATTGTAAAACTGATTTAAAATGAATTCTAAAGAGATTTTTTCGGGCTATCTGTGTGTATGCACGTATGTATCTCATATAACTCAAACACCAGTAGCCTCAGAAAGTTGAAATTTTGTATACAGGACTGCTATAACATGTAGATGTGCACCTCCTATTTTGGTTGCAATCGGCTGCACTAAAAGTATATAAATATATGTATAAATACACTCTTAGACACACACACAAAAAAAAAAAAGACTCACTACGAAGGAGTTATCCGAATGGGACGAAAATTGGTAGAAGTGATGTACATGTACAGAAAGACAAATGATTACAGTTTGAGAAAAACTGGATGATTTATTGAAGTGATAGAGCTTCACAAAGTAAAAAAGTCAGTAACGCATTTGTCCACCTCTGGCCCTTATGCAAGCAGTTATTCGGCTTGGCATCGATTGATAGAGGTTGCGGATGTCCTCCTGAGGGATATCGTGCCAAATTCTGTCCAACTGGCACGTTATATCGTCAACATCTCGAGCTGGTTGGAGGGCCCTGTCCATAATGCTCCAAGCATGCTCAATAGGAGAGAGATCCGGCAACCGTGCTGGCCAAGGTAATGTTGAGCAAGCAGTAAGGCAAGCAGTAGAAACACGTGCAGTGTGAGGGCAGGCATATCTTGCTGAAATGTAAGCCTAGGGTGGTGTGTCATGAAGGGCAACACAACGGGCCTTAAAACTTCGTCGACGTACCGCTGTGCTATAAGGTTGTGACGGATGACAACCAAGGGGTCCTACTATGAAATGAAATGCCACCCCAGACCATCACTCCTGGTTGTCGGCCTGTCTGCCAGAAGACAGTCAGGTTGGTATCACACCGCTGTCCTGGGCGTCTCCAGACTCGCCTTGGCTGGTCATTGGAGCTCAGTTCAAAGCGGGACTCATCACTGAAGACTATTCTACTCCAGTCAGTGACATTCCAGTGCGAATGAGCCCGACACCACTGCAAATGGGCTTGACATTGTACAGAGGTCAATGCTAGTCGCCGCAACGGGTGCCGTGACCTCAGCCCCCTTTCTGTGAGCCGTCACGAATGGTCCTTGCAATCACTGAAGCACTAGTTACACATACAATCGGTGATAATGATGCATCTGTGCCTGTGAGTGCCGCTCTGATGATTGCTCAGTCTTCACGTTCTGTAGTTTCTCTAGGCCTACCGCTTTCTTCTTGATGCTGTGTGTGGCCATCGTTCACCAATTCCTGCCAACATCATCTAACAGTGGCATCGCTCTTGCTCAAATGTCGAGCTATTTGCCGATAAGACCAACCGGCTTCTTTAAGCCCAACTAAACGACCTCTCTAAAATTCTGACATAGGCGCATATCATTTGCGCACCTGATTGCGAGGCATAGTTACTGTCTACCAGAGTATACGGAATGAAATTCGGGAAGAATTTAAGACCTGGAATCGTAATTTCTCCTCTTAAATATCCTGCCAGTTGCAAAGATCAAACGCGCTGTAGTGACAACCGTTCATTCATTGGCAGCCAAAATGTAAAACTTTGCATTATCCGTTGAAACCTGTATGCATATCAAGTTGTGTCGAATTTGCTTTATATCTTCTTGGTGCATTGTGGTGCGTCTTTTTTTTTTTTTTTTTTTTAACAGTGTATATCCACTCTGTTACTCGACTCAGTGAGCTCAGGTTCTTTATTCTTATATGTTTGGAAATTGTGCATTTTTTGCTTTAAAAATGATTGAATTATGTTGTTCTTATCTTCTAGTTAAAAACGTTTTTATGCCTTAGTTAACCTGCATGTTATAGTTGTAAAATTATCAACAATTTAAAAGTTTTTTTAATGTGCGGCTAAGCCTATTTTTTTTTTTTTTTACCACAGCAGTCATATTTGTTTACATTTGAAACTTAGCAGAATAGTGGATTTGTTGCCAATCTAGAGGAAGATACAAGAAAGCATAATTTCCAAACAATGCATATTTCTTTGCTTCATAAAATGCCATTGTTTTAATCTTCATTAATAAAAAGATAATCACTAATTGAGGTAATAAAGGATTGAATTTTCTTTGAGATACACTAAACAGTAGTAGTAGACATTTCAGTTTCCACAACAGTTGAAAACTTATTTTCATCAATAATGATGCCTTTCTCTTGGCATGCTTTCATGGTTAAAAATTTTAAATCTTCACTGCTGAACTTTGTCATAATGCCAAGGAATCCTTTCTAAAAGCATCATTTACATTTATTTTCCTTTCTTTACTGGAATGATATAAATACTCTAACATGCTCAAGACAAATATTTGATAACTACCTGAAAATGATACAGAACAATGATTCATCCAAAACTTTGTCAGAAGGCCTGCATATGTAAATCATTTGCCCTCATAATGTTTTGCTTTGATTTAGAAACACATTTTAACTTTCACAGGTAAAATGAAAAGGAAAGATAAAATAAATAACTGGACAGTCCTTACATAAATTTCTAATAAAAAGCATATGATTATTCAAATTTAATTAATTTGTTAAAATCAATATTTTATTAATATTAATTTTACACAAAACAGGTTAAGCATATTTTAAGAATGACAGCTGACTTCCTTTCATTAATGTATGAGAAGCTAACAGATTTGATTGCTGATGAAATAATTATTAAAGGGAAAAAAAAAGCAATCATATTATTTATTTGAAAGAGATAGTCTATTAAGGCTATTTATTTCAAATAAATAAAGTCTGTTTTAATAATGTTTTAAAAAGAAATATTTTATTGGAATCAGTTTCCATCTAAAAATTATTTAACAAACTTCTAAAGTGTTAACTTTTTTGCATTAACAATTGCTTTAATCATTAACTACATCAGTTTTCATTTACTATGGTCATTTATACTTTTTAAGTACATTTTATGCAATGTCCAAGAATTCTGCCTTTTACCAATTATTAAAATATTCATCAAGGTCTATTTTTGGTCAAAACAAATAAATATTATTTTTAAGAGATGTTGTTATGTGTTGATATTTTATGCCTTACCTCAAATATGAATCTTACTTATGTTAATCTAATTAAAACTGACATCACATTTTTTATCATATTAATACAAAATGAGTCATAATGATCTTTAGAGTTTATTATGCCACTAAATCATAATGACAGAAATATGGTTACTTCGTCCATGATAATGGAAAAGAAATGTTCAGTTGTCCAAGATTTCTACCACCTTAGTCGTTTTCTACTGCCTATCATAATGCAACAAATATCTTTCTTGCAACTGAATTCAGCCAACACTCACTCTAGCATTAATTGACCAACATGAATGATAAACATAATGATGTACCAATTCAGTTTCAATACCACAATGATGTATCATTTCAGACATGAAAAAGAAGCAATTCTATTCAGAGTGAACAATTCTGATCTGATACTATAAGAGAGCTTTCCACACACCTTTAATCCAGTGGCCTGGAAAAAATCAAAGAATAAGCTGTTCGTCGAAAATGATATGGTGAGCTGTTCTTGTTCAAAAATGCTCCATCATGCTGGAATGCATATGTTACCAGATGGCTGCTGGAAAAATTCTGGTAAAACCTCCTGCAGAAAATTACAGTACATTCTTGCATCCAGTCAAAAAGTGAGTTTTTTTTTGGCCAAATTTGTATTGACCAATCATCTCTGAAATTGAAAGTGAGGTGCATTTATGCCATCACAACAGCAGCTTGCTGGAAAGCAAGTCTCTTTAAGCATCTTTCTATTTCATTTTCAACCATGCACTGCATAAAAGTATAAACATGACTGGTGTTCACAAAATTTATTCCATCTTTATTTAAACATACTATGCATGTGTGTGTGTGTATGTGTGTGTGTATAGCCTGAGAATCAATCATAAGCTGCTTTTCTCTTATTTTGGTCAGAAGTTCTCTTTAGTGATTTTGCAGCAAGATACCATATTTCTGCGTAAATTTTATCACAATTTTTTCCTGTGCAAAAAAATCCCATAAGACAAAAATATCACAACTTGTTATAAAAACCACTGGAAATTGCAATATAACAGAAGGAACACATATGATAATGATGAATTGCTCATTAAAATTGAAGGATTGTTATGCACATCATTTCTAGGCCATAGCAAATTCTACTATGATGATGGTCAACTTAATATATAAATATCTATTAAAAAAAAAAAAAGGCCAAGCAGAAGAAAAATACTGCAAAGAAACAAAATTATTAATTGATGAATATAATCTTATGCTAACTGATAAAAAAGTACGGCTGGTCAATTTAATTATCTGTAAAGAAATAAAGAAATTAACCTTAATGGACAAAAATAGAGGCTAAGGTATTCCCAACTAATAACTGACCAATAAAGATTAAAACATAAATTAGAAAAATTCAGTTAAAATATTAACACTTACATTATTACAAATTATAAAAATGGGAATATGAATACATTAAAACAATTAGCATAATGTCAAGAAAAATTATTTTATAATGTACCTCTACTGCATACGTAAATCCAGCTTCTTTATTAGCAATACAACTCATTAGTAAAAAATTGTATGTAACTGCATCAATTTTAATATCAGCTTTTACCATTTCATCAACAATCTACAAAAGAAAAAAATTATTGGCTTGATTAGCAGAGGCAATAAGAAGAATATACTGTATTTCTCGAAAATAAAACCTAATAAAAAGTAAGCCCTAGAATGATTTTTTAAAGCATTACTAATATAAGCCCTAGTTAAGATTATCAGCCAGATGGCCGCCTTATTGCCTAATGACTAAATGTAGACACAGCATGTGTGTACATTTGAAATAAATAGAAGCAGTTGCAACACATTAAAATCTTCAGTATTCAATATGTTGTATTAGCAATGGACGTTTAGCACTTGATTTAATAATAAATTTAAAGGATAAGAAATTTGAAATTAAATTTTTTTTGCACTTATCAGATAAGTGAAAAAAAGGTGGGGGGGGGCTATTCTGTAGATTACACAAAAGAATTATGGAAGATTCCAAGGGTAAAAATCTTACTGCTTTCTGCAAAGAGAAGAAAGTTCTGTAAATGGTTTGAAAATGGCAATTAGAGTACATATTTGTGAATGGATTGCTGATAGAAAAGCACTGTGTTTGGCTGTTCACAGAGCTGCTAGTTAAGCATTTGGCCTTGCAATGACACCATAGCTATAATTATCGGAAGATGAATTCAAAACATCACAACACTGGGTGGATGACTTCCTTCAGCAACATGAACTGTCTCCAAGAAGATCGACAACACTGTTCAAATTGGAAGATATTGAAGTGAATAAAAGCGCACTTGCATTCAAGTGTTTCATTGACAACATCAACTTCTCCAAGTAACAGTGGATCACTGTCGTAACTACAGTACATGTGGGTCAAGGAACACAAACTTTCATTGATCAGAGGGGTACCTCTACAATATGCATTTCTGCCACTGATTATGAAAGTACACGTATTACGTGTATTTTGGCAATTTGTCTTGATGGACAGAATCCCTCCTTTAATGATATCTAAGGCAAGAAAGAGGAAATCAAACCTATCGACTAAAACCATGAAGAACTTCTTTGCAAAAAGAAGAATTGTGCAGGAATAACTGCATATCTCCAAATTCTTGATATTTATATAAACAAGCCATTTAAGAGCCATTTGCATATAGAAATCAATCACTGCAGTGAAAATAAAATGAACAAAAACTAATGAGGAATTTTTGTGAAGCTACGAAAAGTTGTTACTCGGGTGAAGAAAGCATGAGGTAAAATAATGGAAAACTGTGTTGCCAATGTCCTATAAGCAGGCTACATAGACACAAAGAGCTCATTTAAGGACAGTTTTATTGATCAACATGAGAGGCTAGGGCTATAATATTAGAGGAAATAAAATCACAAAAATTCAGGCTGGAATTTGTGATTTGGAGCTTTATGACAATGTTCCAGTTGAGGATGACATAGGTGTATTAGATTTTGTTTATTTTTAAATGTTTCTTAAATGTGAATAAATGTATTACTTAAACCCAAAGAAATGTGTTTCTTGAACATGAACAAACTTAATTATTGAATGAAAAATAAGACATCCCATGAAAATAAGCTCTAGCATGTCTTTTGCAGCAAATTTTAATAAGATCGGGTCTTATTTTCAAGAAACATAGTATTAATAATTTATATAAGTGTATTCCATCTTTAAAATGGACATGAACATTAAGTTATACAAAAATAAATTCAAAATACTATAGAACAACAAGGGAAAAAGTTTATTTATTTATTTTTCTTAAATTCAATATATTAACACATATTTAATGCTAAAAAAAGCAAAACAATTAAATATTTTGTTTTGGTAACTTCATAAATTATTTCAAATTAAAAAACCTAATCTCTCTTTCCCATTATTTTGTTAAAGTGACATATAATATTTATGCTATTTTCATCATATCTGCTTTCTTGAAATATACAAACATAGATGAATGTGTTATGAAAATATTCCAGCTAGCTAATTATGGAATTTAATTGCACGTTAAATACATAATTTAATGTGCATTATGCATAATAAATTATGTATATAATTATAAATTATATTTATAATATACAGACATTTTTGAGTG